>BLBF01000052.1:4353656-4374783 GCA_015471245.1 Laticauda colubrina
ATTTAATTTTCTTTGATTTTTCATTTCCTTTTGCTTAAATAACAACTACACAAACATTAAATTTATTTCAATTGGAACCAATAAAATGTTGAATGGTGATCAAAAGATCCATTCCAATATAGCATTGGAATGCAGTATGGAATACATTTAGCAATATGGTGTGGAATAAATCTCCAACTTCATTTATATCTTTTTTATTTCATCCCTTCAAATTTAATTATTTGATCTTTGTTCAAAAACAAGGACTGCAGTAACTAATGGGAAATAAACCAGGGATAGGGCTTAAGATATTTGTCCCACATCCTACAACCCAAAAAAGTGATTTTACAAAACAAGTCAGAAGTTGACATTACCTTTTTTGATCAAAGCAAAGATGCTTCCACAAAATTAAGCAGTTTTCTGGTTCCACAAAAAAACACAGAACTTTAATTATAATTTGTGTTGCTGTTGTAATGACGAGGCAGTCGAGTTGTTTGATCATGAACAACTGAATCATGATTATCTTTATTGGAGTATAGTCTTGCATTTATATACATTTTTAGTTATCCTTCATCATTGGTTAACTTTGGTTACTGCTTAATTTTCGTTACTGTTCAGCACAGTAATCCATACAATTAATTATCTCTAGTTACAGTCTAACATATGTTTACTTCCCTTCTCTAATCCTCCTTTATCCATAGATGAGTGACTTTGTTTGCCTGAGTTGTATTTGCTTGGAAACATTCTTTATCTGAGGTTTGCCATTCGAGATTGGAACATTCCTGCAATTACAACTCTACATATTGCTAATTATACATTATACTGCATTATGTATATGTATTAATTATAAATAATTGAAGTATAAATAATTATTTTTATACTTCAATTTATAGTACAATCATATCAAATGTCAACCATTTATTGCCCCTTTTGAATATGAGGAGGCAACAGAGATTCTGGATCATTTTTTGAGACAGGAATACAAGCCTAGGCAATGCAAGTTGCTTCTGGTACAAAAGTTGCAAAATGCTCTATGCTATAATCTTTCAGGTTATAATTCCTAAATATTTAATATATGGATGACTAACAATAAAACATTGACAACAAAACATATTTCTTACTAATAATTGTATGATCGAAGAAAATAAATAATAAAATTAAATGGGAGTAAAGTGTTACTGTATGTCCTTCCACCATTTGCAATTCTCAGCCCTCTCTCCGGCAGCACAGATATTAAAATTGGAATGATCCAGAGAGATTAGCATAGCCCTCTCTCCTTTTAATTCATCTGATTCTCTCTTTCTAAATTATTCTTATTGTTCATTTTATGAACTGATTTTCCTAATTGTCCCATCCCCCCGCCTTCTGGCTAATTCCTGATGTTCAATCATGAGAGATTTGGTGGTGGAACACTACTCAGCCCCCAAAACGTGATCAATGTTTCTTAGAGTGCATTCTGTCCTTCGTTCTAGAACAGGTTCTACTGTTTATTTTGAATAAGAAAAGTACAAATTTATATTAATGGTTTCAGTACTGGAACATGTCCTGGAGAGGGGATGTCCAAAGACAAGATGGTGACTGTGAAGTTGTGGCCCTTTTTTACATGCAGCTTGTGTTAAAAGTGACTTTTTTTCACTACTCCCCATCTTTCCTCCCTTCATGAACAAGCGTATTTGAATGCTGTAGACTTATAATATGGAGAAGCCAGCTGGGAATGTTGGAAGTTGCTTCAGCAAGTCTTCCCCACCCTGCAACTTTCCCTGCTCATGTCACGCTGGTTGTTTGTGCACTCCCACATACCTTTCCCAAACCGCAGAACACCTTTTGCATACCCACACATGTCACCTTCCTGATCTGCATCAAACCTCTGCTTGTCCTCCTTGAACCATGCAGCACCTCTCATTCAGTCCCATGAAACCTATGTACCCTTCCTGATCCATGCTGAATTCCTGTGCACAGTTCCTGACTGGCACCACACTCTTGTGCATTCTCCCCAACCTCTGTGAAACTTCTTGCACATTCCCATACACCCTTCCCAAAATGCACAGTACCCAAACCAACGTGGCACCTCTTGTGAACATTGGTGCAACCTTCCTGACCCACAATGCACCCTTACACATCTTCCCAAACCCCTGCAGCACCTCTCACACACCTCTGCACATCCTTCCCAACCCATGCCTCACTCTTGTGTGCTTTCCCTGACCTGTAGGGCCTTTCTGGTATATTTTTTGCACACTCTTGTGTACCCTTCCCAACCTATACTGTATACATGTTTGCCTGTCCTGATTTGTACAGCAACTCCCACACACACTCATTTACACTCATGAGCCTTTCCTGGCTCTTGCTGAATCCCCAAGAGGGTACATGGATGTGTGTAAATGGCATCAAGTAGTCTGGGGTGGTGGTGTTACAAGGGTATGCACAAGAGATCTCAAAAAGGCTGGGGATGTTGCATAGGAGTGCAGAGGTGCATGTTAGATAAGCAAATAACTGAAACAATGACCCAAAGGATCACATTAGGGGTGGCTAGAAAACATGTATCTGCTGAATATAACTAGAAAGTCACACTAGGACATAATCTCGTCTAGAAGAACAAGATTGTTGAAAAAAATCAATCAGGACCTTTTATTCATAAGTTATATTTTTGGGCAGGGAGATTGTTATGGTATTCAAAGGCAACATGGCATCCAATAGGAGCAGGAATGAATTTGATTGGTGGCTTCTACAGTTGTTGAGCCCAGAGACAAAGATTTGGAAAGTGTGGAGCAACAACAAGGCTTGAAAACATTCCAGAAGTCAAACTTTGGCAGTAATCTGGTGCACCAGGGAGAATGTACTTTTACCAAGTCCGAGCTTCTGGCCAATATATCCACTTCTGCTTTAGAACTCACTTGGGAGGAAAAGAATAGGATAGCATGGTTATACAACACAGTAGATTAAGCAATGCCATGTGGCACAAGCAGTCTTCCCTGTGTCCTCAAGATGTTGATCCTGGCAGCTACAGTCTTCTTGATTCTCTGCAAAGTCTCTCTGCTCCTGGAACCGAGGCGAGAGTTCCATGCCACAATATCAAAGTAACATCTAATGGCCATGCACCAAAGAAACTTAAGAATCTTTATGGTACTTGAATCATAACAAATTTAAAAAGATCACTTTCAAAATATGATGAACCATGAAAGAAATATGTTTGGCTTCTTTCGGGAAAGTATTTCCAATAGAGATGGATTGCTCTTTCCCATTTATTTTAATGGATTAATCCACCACATTTCTCTGCTTATGTTTTATCTCTGTCCGTGACTTTGGCTTCTTCAGTGCTGCTATCCTGAGCAGGAAGTTTTCTCAAGTCTTGCAAGTCTCCTTCCCTGCCGCTTATTCCCACATCTCCTTCCATGCACAAGCATGGGATGTTACCTCTATTTCTTCAAATCTCTTATCAAAAATTTCTGAGATTATGGTTTAAACTCCTTAATCTTCAAATGTAATTTTGTTTCATTTACTTTGTTGTTGTTCCCACTTTTAAATTTAGCTTGTGATTTTTGGGAAAGGCAGCAGCCTGCTATTTTTAGAAATGAAATCCAAAATATTGGTCTTTAATGTATAATAATAAACAATGGAATGTCTAGTTTCCCAAAAGCAACAATTTCATGTCTGATTTGATTCTTAAAGATGGGAGACATACATGGCTTAAATCTCAGTTCTTATGTATAATCTATATCACTACACTTCTGAAGTAGGAGAGAGCTCACAAACAATGCTTTGAATAAGATTTCTTAGTCTGAAATCATGCTACCTAGATTTCAGGGGTTCAGATTTGCCACTATAGACCAACTTTAGTTCTCCTACATTGTTCACCAAGTAGTTCTCCCAGTATGGAAATCTGTAAAAATTATCTAGAAGTTAGTTTAGAGTTGTCAAAAGAATAATTTGGGGTTCAAACTCCAGCCAGGGTTGCACAAGATTAAATAAAAATAAGATCCAGACAGCTGTCAGGAAAGAAGAAATATTTATTCCTAAAAGCAAGATAGGCTGCAGAGACATGAGATACAGTGGCAAACTCTTATAGGGAGAGCTTGTCCAGCATGCAAAAAGTGTCTACAAATGGATTCTAGGGTGAACATGCAGTTCCACTTGGAGATCTAAATTAATTCTGTTTGTGTTTGCAGACCTTATCCTTTGATATGTGGATTAGGTCTGGGTAACTTATTTCGGGGTTTGAAGAAGTTTGTTTATTTGATTAACTTGGCGACACTGATTCTCAGACCATTATAGATTCAAATAATATTTTAAAGGAAGAAGGAAACATAAAGAATAAAACATATTTGAATATAAAACTTCTCACAGGACACTTATTTATAAACTTAATTTACAAATAGTTTATTGGAAAGGATGCGTATTTGTTATATGTTTGGTTTTTAACATTTAACTTAAAAAAAACCCCAATCTCTTTGATAATCATATGTCCATGTCTATTGCTTTTTTCTGGGCTTTTTAAAGTTTTATTTCTGAGATTCGTATTGAACTGTTTCCTGTAGTTTTTCACCCATGTATTCATCAGGCCTGACTCAGCTTGGCATTTTGAAATTTTCCAACCTTGGCTAAGTATTGCTGCCATATTTAAAATTACATGGGCAAAATCTGTAACAGGGTCTAAAGAATGTACTTCACCTCTAGGCAAGTTTTTTTTTTTTTTTACTGTTTATTGTTGGAAGAAATACTTTACATCCATCTATTCTGTCACCAGACATTTCACATATCAAAGCATGAGATATTTCTTCATACTGCCTCCCCCCCAATTGCTGCGAGCACAGAAGTTTTCAACTCACACTCTCTCTCCAGCAGGAATTTGCAGCCAGCTTGAATTCTTTTGCCAAGAGAAAAGTCTGAGTGTGAAAGGCAATTGTTTGACAAGAAAGAGGGAATAGGCGAGGCTGCAATTTCTACATCCTTCATCAAAACTGGTGTACTTTGTTTAAAATACCAGGGGAGAACATCCCACAAGACAAGAAGGTTATCCATTTGCTCCTCATTACGCCCCTCACCTGGAATGCAGAGGGTTCAGCCCACAGGAAAGAGTGATTGGCAGGAGTCGATTGGCAGAGGGAGAACACAAGGAAGCAAAACATTCTCAGGAAATGAAAGGCAGCTGGGCTGGGAGGAAGAGTATGGAGGCCCAGTTGATCTTCACCCGCCCCCTCTACTTTGCTGGGGTAAATATTGCTTCCCAATAATGCTCTTCCACAGAGACTTTGATGCACAGGCTGTAGGATAATGCTGCATGCAGCTTAGCCCCTTACGCTGAGGCATGATCTGTAACTTTAACAGAGCATCATTCTTAGGTAAAAAGGCTAAGTGTTGATATCCATATCCATCTTATGGTTTTGGAAGTCCCTATGATATAATATCAGCAAAATTGAGGACTGTTCGTCCCTTTTTTGAAGTCTGGCTTATTACCTAACACAATCTTTCTCTTCCTGGTATGAAAGCTGAGATAAAGTTATCTTAAAGCTCCTGAAAGAAGAAAGCTTTCAAGCATTATCAAAAAGAAAGAAAACACCAAATAAACTGTTAAGCATTGCAAACCAATAGATACCCACATGGAAGTAAAGTTATACTCAACTCAGTCTGTCTAATACCAGAACTTTCATGTCATCCATCCATCCATATTACTAATCTTCAAGTAGATGAAATACATCATGGGGCAAATTTTTTGAATCAGTATACCTCAAATGGGCTAACTTACCAAATCTGTCCAAAATCCAACATGAGGAGCAGTGCACAGGGTGCAAGGGAATCTGGGAGAAGCCTCTCGTGGGTTGGGAACGATGCACAGGAGTGTGTGTTGCTCAAGGAGAATTCACAGGGATGTGCAAGGGTGTGAAGGAGGCATGACGAGAGCCAGGGAGGTTGAGCAGTGGTGTAAGGGAATACATGAGTGGTGCCATGCAGATCAGGGAGGTTGCATGGGGTGTGAGGGAGAGCACAAGATACAATACAGGGAGGATGCATTGGGTTGCACACCAAGAGACCACCAGAAGGCTATGTATGATCAGTTTCATCTTTATTGAGATTCATCAAGTACATAGACCATTATTATAGATCTATTGTTTAAACCCTTCTACCAGGAATTGAAGTCTTGGGCCATTGTGTGCTATACAGTATACCTGAATTTATTATTTATAATGGAACTGATTGTCAAACCTTCCACAAAAAGGGATATATGGACAACGTTTGAGAGATACACATCTTCCTTACTTGACAGGGAGAACAATTATCAATTTATGTTCCATGACTCCAACACCCAGACAGGGGAACTACTTCAGTACCCTGTTTATTATTTCTATATTTCTATTTAGTATTTGTTTTTATTGTTTATCACTTAACCATTTGGAGGGGATGCACGGTTCCATCACAAAGTTTGTCATGAAGCCATCCCTTTGTGTGTGCTGAGGTGCTACAGAACCTCTAAACAGTCTCAAGAATTCCAGAACATATAGAAGGAGTACAATGCAATTGTGTGTAGCATTACCAGTCTTCTGGAATCAATCCATCCATCCATCCATTCCATCCATCCATCTCATGATGGAGCTGAAGTATATGCCACTGAATTGCAATTGTATGTGACAAGAAAGCTAAGAAGCTGCATTTCAGGAAAATTATCAATGTCTCCCTCCACCCACATTCATAGACCACAACTTTAAAACCTTTGGTCTAAAGTGTTGTGTCACATACAGTGAGTTTGGGGGAAACTCACTTCATTGGACTCAATGAAGCTTGCAGACACCTCCAATACTCTGATTTACTGTCTAGCAGATCAATTTATAGTGAGAGGAAACAGAATGAATGGCAGTTCAGAATCTCTCACTCTTGGCTTTTCATTCAACTTGATTCCAGTCATGTTTGATGGTATGTAAGGGTCTATCTTGATTCATTTAACTAAAGCATCACAGACCTCTCCATGCAATGACACGGGATTTATGCCTTAATACAATCATGCTCATAAAGTGTGGGGGTGATTTCTGAAAAGATTTATATACCATAGCAATCTGAGAAACACTTCTGTGGACCATCAGAGATATGGTTACAAGAAGGGGCTGCTTGGGGGGGGAAACACTATAAAAATGGCATCTGATTGTGGAACATGTAGCCTCCAGGGACACTGGCTCAATTTGTGTTTTAGCTGAGTTTTTCAAGATTTCTCCTAACATCGGCTTTTTTTTAATGTATCTCAGTTATTCATAGGGTTTTTAGAGTATAGTGGTCAAGTTCCAAATTTGCCTCTGCCACAAAAATTTATAATAGTTTGATAATTTTTCAAAGTATCACAAAGAAGTAAAAATAGTCAAATATAAATATATATTTAAAAGAAATAAATATAGTCTTATCTGTGAAAACTATTACAAAATGGTCTTAAGTCTCATTGAGTCAGATTTAAGCTTAATTGTGGTTGTTAAGTGAGGATTTCTTGAACCTATTGGGTAATGGACTGTTTGGTCTCTGAGAGCTTGATGATGAGTCAAGACTAGAACATGACATTTTTGACTTGGAAGTTTTTAAAGTCTATTGAAAGCTTAACACAAATACAGTATAGGGAGGGATGGGAAGGAAGACAAACTCAAATATCAAATAGGAGATGTAGGAAGCACCCCCAGAGTCAGACATAAAGATCCCAAGTGCCTATATACAAATGCACAAAGTCTGGGGAACAAACAGTGTGAACCTGAACTGTTTATACATGAAGTTAGACATGATACAGTTGGAATAACAGAAACTGGAGGGATGAAACCAGTGGTGGGATTCAAATAATTTAACAACCGGTTCTCTGCCCTAATGACTGGCTGGGTAGTCATGTGACTGGGTGGATATGGCCATCTTGACGACACTCAAGTCGAAGGACGCCTTGCCTCGCCTGACTTCTACTCATCATGCCCAGCTCCCCTCCCAGCCATTCCTTGTCACGTCCGGCTGCTCACCTCACCAGAGTAAGTAGTTTTCAAGTAAAAAGAATTCTCACTTTGTGCAAATAATTAATAAAGATCTTGACTTTAGGTTTGATGCATCTTGCAAAGTATTACTGCTCATTCTGGTCTCCTTTCCTACTAACAAGTCCATCTCAGATTGTAATTTGCCAAAACCTCTTGTCTTCTGCATCATTCTATGGGAGATTATTCTGAAATGTTTTCTGTGATGGTTCTGGCTTTACAAGTTTGTTTCCGCCAACTCTGTTTCCACATGCAATTCTTACAAGTTATTTTGACATTCCTTCCTCCTTTTTAAAGAAAGTAGTGATTAAGGTGCTGGCCTAGAAACCAAGAGATTCTGAGTTCTAGTCCCATTTTAGGTTTGAAAAAATGATTGAGTGACCAGTCACTCTCTCAGCCCAAACCACTTCTTAGATTGTGGTTGTGGGCAGGAGTGGGATTCAATTTTTTTAAACAACTGGTTCTGTGGGCATGGCTAGGTGGGTACGGCCATGTGACTGGCTGGGTGTGGCTTCTTCTTTTTTTGCAGTCCCCCCCCCCCTGTTTTTTTTGCCTCCTGGGCCTCAGAGAAGCCGCCCGGGGGAGCATTTTTGCTTCCAGAAGGCTTCCCTGGGGCCCAGGAAGGCAAAAAATGGAGCCGGGGGGGGGCATGCAGCACCTCCCTGCTCCCCCCGTGCCCTTTTTTGTCTCCTGAGCCTCAGGGAAACCTCCTGGGTGAAGCAGTAAGACAGCAAGGGGGATCCCACCACAGCTGATCATTGGAACAGCTGAGTGTCAGGAGGGAAAAAAAAAAAGAAATACCTTCACTGGTCAGGGGAGAATGCAGTCAGCAGTGTCGGGCATATATGCAATGTCATGCATGTGCGATAAGGACTAACTAGGCGTGGAGGTGAGGGGTGGGTAGAGAGTGGCAGGGCCAGCTCAGGGCATGATTTGCCAGTTCTGCAAAATGTGCAGAATCATAACAACTGGTTCTATAGAACCGGTCCGAACCAGTAGAATCCCACCGCTGGTTGTGGGGAAACTAAGAGGAGGAAGGAATATTAGATAGGTTCTCCACTTTGAGTTCCTTATAAAATAATAAAGACAGGATTGAACAAAATAAATAAATCATTTGTGAGAATGATATCCTTCTAAAGGAGAAGGGGCACTGACTGCCTTGTCCCATGCTTTACACTATTGCATTTATTTCATTTTTATCCAATTCATATTTCTCTACTTTTTGGTTTATTCTTCAGTGATGGCATAGCCTGTGAAATTCTTACCTGTTTCACATGTCAGGGTTATATACAGTGGTGGGTTCTGTGAGCATGGCTTGATGGGCCTGGCAGGGGAAGAATACTGTAAAATCTCCAGTCAGAGGTTGTTCTGTATAAAATAGTTTACTCCAAATCCTCTAAATATGATTGTCTAGAAAAGCCAGCATAGGGATTGATTCACTAGGAACCAATTCAAAAGAGCCACCAAAAGGCGGCTAAATCAAACAACCATCATTGGCTACAAGCCAACCTGGTCTACCTCACGTTTTTCCAGCCGGAACACTGGCGACGAAGGTGGGATCGTCCTAAAACATGAGACTGTGCACACGGCAAATTGAAATCCGGGCTTGAAGTGATGGCCGGAAATAATGCACCGCCCGCACCCTTCAATCCCAATGAAGAGGATTGGGAATCCTACGTAGACCGCTTTCAAATGTACTTAGAAAGTAATGAGATGGAAGAGATCTCAGACCAGCGTAAGAGGGCTGTCTTCTTAATGCATTGCAGACCAACTGTGTTCAAGATGGCCAAAGCATTGGCGAAGCCCAGAGACATAAAACAAATGACCTGGCCCGAACTCCAGCAAATGTTAAAGGCTCACTATGCACCAGTGGTGTCAATTCTCATCAAATGGCACAAATTCTACCGAAGGGACCAAAAAGAAGGTGAGACCATCGCTGATTTTGTGGCAGCCCTCCGACAACTGGGGGGAGCGTGCGAATTCCTGAACTTAGATGAAGCCATGCGAGATCGAGTGGTATTGGGTTTAAAAGACTCTAATTTACAAAGTAAATCACTAAATAAACCCAACATAACCGTGGCTGAAGCAATCGCAGAAGCTACAGCCGCAGAAGCCGCAAAAAAGTCAGCGGCCACCATGAAACAAATGAACGCGAATAACGACGAAACGAGCCTAACCAGAGGGAAGAAGCAATTTCCCGCCACTACACACCATGAAGATTTTGAAGAGACATCAGAATCCGGAGAGGATGACGATGAGGTCCACCACCTGTACTCCAACAAAAAAACGCGCGAAAAAAGAAACTGGCGGGAATGCGCCGGGTGCGGAGGAAACCACCCTCGAGCTGATTGCAGATTCCTTGATGCCATCTGCTGAGCTTGCAAGAAAAGGGGACACATCGAGAAAGTCTGTAGGAATCGAAAAAATAACAGCCCTAACAGACGCAGCAACTCTCCCATGCAAGCTGAATCGAAACAAGCCGAGAGAAAGTGGGAGTGCAACAAATGAGACAGTAACCGAGAAAAGACCCATCAAACTGTCACTATCGGAAGCGCTCAGATGGAAAGCGGGAAAAAAGTTAAAGTCATAGTAAAAATTGAAGGCAGCCCCTGTGAGATGGAAGTCGATTCAGGGTCTTTCCTGTCAATGGTGTTGTGGGACAAAATCAGACAACTGGTCCCAAATATCAAACTAAAAGAGCTCCAGAAACAAAAATTAACTCTGAAGGACTACCAGGGGAATCGAATCCCTGTGGTAGGTCTAGGACATTTCCGAGTCGCTTACAAGCAGCATGTCGAAGTCCTGCTTCTGACAATAGTCGACCGAGACCGACCCAGCCTCCTGGGCATCGAATGGTTCGCAACATTGGGCATCGGAATGACTGGAGTGGACCGAGTGGCTGCAACTGACTGGGAAGAAAACCTAATCCACGAGTTCCAGGATGTTTTCGATGGCTCCCTAGGCAGGTATCAGGGGACCCCAATTTCCTTTAGCTTAGACCCCCAGGTGGCCCCGAGAAGATTAAAGGCCAGACGAGTCCCCTTTGCATTAAAAGCAAAAATAGAGGAACAATTGAATAAATTAATTGACCAAGGGGTTTTGGAACCTGTTGACCATGCTAAATGGGAGACGCCAATAGTAACACCGGTTAAACCTGATGGGTCGGTACACATCTGCGGAGACTACAAGGCTACCCTGAACCATGCGCTGCAACAAAGCGCATACCCGGTGCCAGTCGTGTAACATTTGCTACACTCACTCGGGGGAGGAAATTTTTTTGCCAAACTAGATCTAGCACAAGCTTACCAACAGCTTCCAGTAGACCCCTTAACGGCCGAGGCACAGACAATAGTGACTCACAAAAGGGCATTCAAGTGTAACAGACTTCAATTTGGAGTGAGCGTTGCCCCAGGCGTTTTCCAAAGCCTCATGGAATGCCTATTAAATGGAATAAAAGGGGTCATACCATATTTTGACGACGTCCTGATTTCGGCTAAAGACACGACCCAACTAGAAAAAAGACTAAGAGAGGTATTAACAAAATTTAGAGAATCCGGTCTGAAAGTTAAAAAAGAAAAATGCTGTTTAATGACTGATTGCCTCGAATTTCTGGGCTACTTAATTGACGGAGAGGGTATACACCCTACTGAAAAAAAAGTCAAAGCCATTAAAGATGCACCACAGCCAAAAAACAAAACGGAATTGCAGGCATTTTTGGGTCTAATAAATTTCTATAACGTATTCCTCCCCCAAAAAGCAACAATAGCAGAACCATTACACCGTTTGCTGGATAAGAATACTAATTGGACTTGGGGTCATAGAGAACAAAAGGCATTCCAGAAAATAAAAAAATTATTAACATCAAACACTGTTCTTATCCAGTTTAGTAACACACTCTCATTGACGGTAACCTGCGACGCCTCACCGTTTGGAGTCGGTGCCATCCTGAGCCACCAATTACCAGATGGGAGAGAGGCACCCGTCACTTATTATTCAAAGACTCTGTCTAAAACAGAACGTAACTATAGTCAACTAGACAGAGAAGCCCTGGCAATCGTCGCCGGAATGAAACGTTTTCGCGAATACCTTTATGGAAGAACATTTTTGATTGTAACGGACCATAAACCATTACTAGGAATTCTGGCGGGAACAAGCCTACACTGAACATTTTATCCCCGCGGATGACTAGATGGTCAGAATTCCTAGCAGCATACTCTTACACATTGACACATCGACCAGGGAAGCAAATCTCCCATGCAGACGCATTAAGCAGAGCACCATTGCCGACGACAGAGGAAGACCCGGCGCCAACAATGACCACCCTGCAAATAGAAACATGCCCCGAACTACCAATATCTGCAAACGATGTCGCCAGAGCCACCGCAAAGGACCCAGTGACTGTCCGCATATTAAACTGGGTAGGTAAAGGCTGGCCGGAAAACTAAAAAACTGAAAACTTTAAACCTTTCCGGACCAGACAAACCAAACTTTCAATTCAAAAAGGTTGTTTATTGTGGGGTGATCGGGTAGTAATCCCTCCTAAATTACAGACTAGAGTGTTGGGAATGCTTCACGAGGGCCACCCTGGTATTGTAAAAATGAAAAGCCAAGCTAGAAGCTATGTCTGGTGGCCTGGTATAGATAAAGACATCGAATACTGGGTTGCTACTTGTACTAAATGTCAGAAAACCAGGCCTTCCCCACCACAAGCACCCATAAGAGACTGGGAGATCCCACGAGGCCCCTGGAAACTTACAGTTAGATGAGACTTGCGGGAAAAATCCAGATAAAGGGGCCAGCCAAGCCAGCTCGACCTGCCCGGAGAAGCCAGGAGGGAGCGGCAAAACCACTGGCCTGAGAAACTCAAATAAACCCAGAACATCTGAACAATCAAAAAGAGCAAAAAGGAAACTTATGGTTAGATGAGACTTGCGGGAAAAATCCAGACGAAGGGGCCAGCCAAGCCAGCTCGACCTGCCCGGAGAAGCCAGGAGGGAGCGGCAAAACCACTGGCCTGAGAAACTCAAGCGGTAGCAAAATGGCCGACCCACTCTTCCAGGCGGTTCCATGGAGAAGAGCCAGAGAGACAGCAACCCCATCCGAACCGGTTGAAGTCTCCAGCGAAAATGAACCGCGCAAGTCCAGTAGAATCAGAAGAAGCCTCACCTACCTGCGCGACTACGTCACCACGTAGGACTAAACCAAGGGGGGAGGGGTGTTCTGTATAAAATAGTTTACTCCAAATCCTCTAAATATGATTGGCTAGAAAAGCCAGCATAGGGATTGGTTCACTAGGAACCAATCCAAAAGAGCCGCCAAAAGGCGGCTAAATCAAACAACCGTCATTGGCTATAAGCCAGCAGGCAAGCCGTATATAAAGGCTGCCGCGGCTAGAGCCAAAGTGTTCCGTTTTACTGAAACTGTTGAAATAAAGACTTTTACTGTTGGAACCCGGTCTACCTCGCGTTTTTCCAGACGGAACAGAGGTGGTATTTGCCAGTTCTCTGAACTACTCAAAATTTCCACTAACCAGTTCTCCAGAATGGAGGTAAACTCATCCATGTGACTTACAGCCAATGGCAGCAGAAATCATTAAGCAGCTACATTAAGACCAAAAGGTGGAGGCACCAAGGTGCAAAAAGCAAAGGATCTCAAGGAGAAGAGAACTGAGACATCCACTTTTCATCAAATTGGCACAATCTAGTCAATTACAGAAAGGTAGGAAAGTCAACCATGCCTCTTTTATCTGCTCTTTCCACTGGAAATTTTGAGAATTGTTTCAAACTGACAGTGCAAAAGTTGCCCCAGCCCTACAATGATCTTTCACTTTTTACCTAGAGAAGTGCTGACAGGATTTAAAAAGCAAATTCAACCATGCCCATTTTTCCATTTAATCAATTTTGCCAAACATCTCCCCAACACACAATAAAATAGCCTTGTTCAAATATTTGAGGGGCTCCTACAAAAGCGAGGGGATCCATCTATTTTCCAAAGCACCAAAAGGCACAACAAGAAACAATGGATGGAAACTAACTAAAGAAAGAAGCAACCTAGGACTAAGGAGAAATTTCCTAAGAGTGAGACCAATCAACCAAAGGAATAGCTTGCCTTCAGAAGATGTGGATGCTCCATCACTAGAGGCTTTCAAAAAGAGATGGGAGAACTATTTATGTGAAATGATATAAGGTCTCCTGCTCTAGCAGGGAGTTGGACTAGAAGACCTCTGAGGTCCCTTCCAACTCTATTACTCTATGTTCTCTGTGTTCTAAATTGGGTGCTTCACAGCAGAAGCAACACAGCGGGCTGGATCACACATGCATTGCATTTAGGGTCTACATGATGAAGCTGCATCATTGTCCCCTCCGGGATTCCCACCCCCCAGGAAGAAGCAAGAAGTAGCCAACACTGCAGCGGCTATAAAAGGGAGCTCCAGGGAGTATCAGCTGATCACAGAGGTGTTATTTAATACCCTTTATAATGAAAATGTTTGTGATCTTGTTCTTCCTGAAGGGAAGAGGTTAATCTTCCTAACTAGGTGATTGATGGGTTTTCTGGGTGTCCCTGCCAGTTTTCGGTCGATTTCTGTTGTTTACCCTACACCATTTCTGACAGATGGGAGTCCAATCTCTTCTTGAAAGCCTCCAGTGATGAAGCTCCTACAACTTCTGAAGGCAAGCTGTTCCATTGGGTGATTGTTCTCACTGTCAGAAAACTTCTCCTTAATTCAGATAACAGATAATCAGAGTTGGAAGGGACCTTGTAGGTCATCTAGTCCAGGGGTCGCCAACCTTTTGAACCTCAGGGACCACCAAACTCATACTTTTAAATCCTGAGGACCACTAATATGAATTTTAAAAAAATGATAATATATTTAATATAAAATTTTTAGTTTTTTATATTAAATATAAATTTCAAATTAAAAATTGTGTATGTGTATGTATATATATATGTGTGTGTGTATGTGTGCGTACATATATATTTAATTATAACTGTGGCTGCCTGGAGTTGGGGAAGGAAGGATGGCCGGGATGCTTCCATTCAGGGGTGGGATTCTACCAGTTCACACCTATTCACCAGAACCGGTTGTTAACATTCTAAGCAGTTTGGAGAACTGGTTGTTAGAAGAAATTACTGGCCTAATCCTGTAAGGAAGGCAGGAAGGAAAGATTCTGGTGTTGCTTACAGAAACTGCCTCTCCGTTAACCTTTATTACATTCTTGCCAGTATTAGATTTCCTGTCTCAGGAATTTCTCTGGAGTTTTTTCCCCCTCCTTTGCTGGTATTTTGCTTGTGTGGAGTGACCATTCAAAGTTACAATAGCACTGAAAAAAGTGATTTATGTCCATTTTTCACACTTACAACTGTTGCAGCATTCCCACAGTCATGAGAGGCCAGGCGAGGAGATGCATGCCTTGATGTGAGTGATATTGAATTGGCCACACCCAGCCAATAACATGACCACCAAGCTATGCCCACCACCTAAGCCACACCCACAGAACCAGTTGTTAAAAATTTGAATCCCACCCCTGCTTCCATCCCTCCCCCACCTGCACCTTCCAAAAAGACAGAAGAGCAAGGGGTGGGGGTCTGAGCTGAGGGGCCTTGAGGCAACTGCTGCTGGGAAAAGCAGAGGCAGAAAGGGGGCTTTGCTTTCCCTGGGGGGCAGCGCCCCTCAGCTGCCCCTCCAGGAGCTTCTCAGCAGGCAGTGGCCTGCAGAAGGACTGCCACCCTCAGTGATTAATTGGGGGGGGGGGGGGGGGGAAAAAGTGGGGGCTCCAGGACAGGGATGCCAGGCCTCTTCCAGCCTCACCTGGAAGCAGGCAGGTAAAGGGGGGGAGGTTGACACTTTAACTCCCCCAAAGAGTAGAGTTGCTTTCCTCCATCAGCCCTCCATCCGCTGCTTCTGCTGTTCCTCACCTCTCCTGCCCCAGGAGTGGAGCAGGTGCCATTTCCTCCCCATCCAATGGCTGCACCCTCAGTGGGAGAGAAACCCCGGAGCCCAGCAGTTGCCAATCTGCTCGTCCCAAGTGCTGCTTCCCCGCTACCCACCTCGAAGAGCCCTTGGGGGGATGAGAGAGGTTTCCCCTCCAGCCAAGCTATCAGGTGCTCCTTGAGAGAGACATAGAAGCAGCCAGAGTCACTCTCGTCTCTCGCCACTTCAGCTACAGAGACAGCAGTTTTCAGGGGGGCGATTTAGCATATGCAGAGCTAGGGTTCACTCTGGCTGCTTCTCTCTGCTGCAGTACAGACAAGGCAGGACATGAGGGGCTGCCTTGGTGCCCCAGCTGCCGCAAATATACCACATCAAAGGGAGAGCAAATGTGAGTACTGCTTCTTCCAGCCACTGCCACTTCAGCCTGCTTGTCCTGCACTCCCCCCCACAACAGAACCATTACCTCATTCCAGCCACCATGGGCCAGTCCCATATTTCAAAGCTGCAGTCATCCCGATGGAGGAACTGCTCCGGAGTGACCAAAGGGCCAGTCCTCATGACAACTACAGCTCTGAAATATGGGACCAACTTTCCCACCAACATTAGCAGGCTACCCCAGGGTGGATTTTCCTCCCCTGCTGTTGGTCTTACCTTCCAGTTCCAGCTCACGTGACTCTCTACTCAGTCTCAAGGTAAGGTTTGTGCTTGGCCGAAGAGTGGGGGTCACGGGGTAGGTGGGCCATGTGGGCGGAGCAGCCTTGTTTTCCCACGTGGCCCAGATTAATTGTTTTTATGGGCTATTTCTCTGCCATTTCTCTGCAGACCACCAAAATTTTGCCACAGACCACCAGTGGGCCACAGCCCACCGGTTGGCGACCACTGATCTAGTCCAACCCCCCACCCAACATTTCTATGTTGAGTCTCTCCTTGATTGGCTACCATTATTCCTTGTCTTGCTTTTGGGTGCCTTGGAAAATAGCTTGACCTCTTCCTCTCTGTGGCAGCCCGTCAAATATTGGAACACTGCTATCATGTCTCCCCTGTTCCTTCTCTTCACTAGACTTGCCAAGCCCAGTTCCTGTAACCATTCTTCATAGGTTTTAATCTCCCCAGGAAACTTTTTTTAAGAAAAGAAAAGGTGGCAAAGCCAGACTGGTTGACATATGGCAAAATTTTATCTTTCAACTCTGTTGACCCAATACTAAAGCCAAGAGAAGAATTTGATTCAGAAGTGGTTTACTTATCAGCAACTGAAGAAATATTTAAATTGTTATGGGTTTGATTTTGTTAAAAATGAATTGGAAATTTTATTGTGTGGAAATGAGGAAAATATTATTGCTAAGATTCATAAAATGTTATTGAAATTGAATTTGGAAAATGAACAAGTAAACATTGTATGATTCAGTGGTAAGGAATTTTGGATACAATGTGATGCTTGAACAATGGGAAAATATGTGGACAAAGTGTTTAAAATGTACACTAAATTATAATTTTCAAGAAAAATTTTATAAGATGATGCATTGATGATATTTAATACCAGAAAAGCTATCTAAGATGTATAAAGGTATGTCAAATGAATATTGGAAGTGTAAAAGTAAAGAAAGGACTTTCTGGCATTTATGGTGGACATGTGATGAAGCAAAACATTTTTGCAGCATGAATTCATATTTTAATACAGAAAATTCTGAAAATGAAGATAAAGATGAAACCAGAAACTTGCCTTTTGGAAAGTCCAATGAAAAAAGACTTGGAATAAAAATTTGGAACTTTATATATATTGGTAGCAGCAAGATTATTTATATGCACAAAAGTAGAAGGACACTTCAGTTCCCACTATGGATAAATGGCTGCAGAAGTTGATCAAGTTTGCTGAAATGGCAAAATTGACTATTTTGATTAAAGAAAAGAATATTAGTGCTTTTGTTTCCACATGGAGACTGCTTCTGAACTTTATGTTTGAAGTGGTCTTTTCCATTTTGATTTTGGGTTGTACCGATTCAATTGATAGATGCTTATAGAAATGGCTAGTTTATATTATTATGAAAGACAAAAAACAAAAAGTTGTGGTTTGATGTTAATGCTTTATTCTACTGCAGGAGTGTCAAACTCAAGGCCGGCCCATAGGGTGCTTAGATCTGGCCCACGGGGTTACCCTGAAAACAGTGAAGGACTGGCCCACAGTGCCTCTGCCAGTAAAAACAGAACTTGGGGGGGGCATGGGTGGCCTTCCCGGATTCCATTTTCACTGGAAGAGGGTTGCAGGAGACCATCACAGCCAAAAAATCAGCTTGGGAACCTGTTTTCACTGGCAGAGTGCTTGGGCTGCCACAGGCACTCCCAACACAAGTGATGTTGAGTTAGCCACGCTCAGCCTGGCCACACCTACCCTGGTCCCCTGAGGTCAAATGCAACCCTGATGCGGCCCTCAATGAAATTGAGTTTGACAACCCTGTTCTACTGCAACAGAGGGAGTCGGAACGCTTCTTTTTCTTTTTCCCAACCCTTCCTCACTTCTCTCCCTCCCCTTCCCCCCATTGTTTTTCTATTTACTTTTGTATTTTGGATCTTATTTTATCTTATAACTCAATAAAAAGTTTGCTGATAAGAACTTGTGGTTCGCAGGCAGCAGGTGTGGATGGTTGAGGTCTCGGAAAGTGAGGACTCAGACGAGGGGCTTGCATGTGATGCAGGGATGGGGCCAGGACCATCAGGAAGTGGAGTGCTGCCTTCGGAGATTGTGGAGTCTGGCAGCAGTGATGCGGAGGACGCCGAGGATCCTGTTCCCACTGCATGGGCACGCAGGGCTACTCAAAGGAAAGAGCAGCTGCAGCAGCACGGGCGACTCAAGAGTAAGACTGCAAGGTAATGACCCCTCCCTTAAGAGATAAAAGCCAGCCTGAGAGACCAATATTCTTTGCAGGAAGCAAAGAAGTTCTTGCACTTCAAGCCTTGTGGAAGTTCAGACTATCTTGGTTTGTGTTTGAAGACTTTTTGTTTGGAATATTTTTTGGCAACTTAATCTAGTGCTTTTGGAAGCCTTGCACAACCTCATTCTTATCAGAGACAATTAGTTTTAATAGCCTTTTAACCATGAATTAATGGAATTCGCAGAGAGGCATTAAAAGGTTTTGCTTTTATCTCTGTAGGGTATTTGTTTACTTGGAACAAGGTTTGGATCAGAACAGAACTGCCTCTAGATGAGAAGAGCCCATCGGACCACGTAAGCCTCCTTCTCCCAGATGGCCCATTGCCTCTCAATATCAGACAACTTTACATTTTTTTCCCATTTACTCTCTGGAGTAAAACCGCCCCTACTGCCACATTGCTGGCATCCGCCTGGGTCATGAAAGGCTCATCTGGTCTGGGTGCCTCAACACTGGCTCAGCAGCAAAAAACCGCTTCAGCTTTTCAAAAGCCGCTTGGCATTTGATGGACCAATTTAATTGCCAGTTTGCTTTGGGTTTCTCTCCCTCTCCTGTCTTGAGCAAGTTGGTGATGGGCAGGACTATCTGGGCAAATGTAGGGATGAACTGCCAGTAAAAATTTGCAAATCCCAGGAAGCTCTGGTTTAAGGCTTCCCATTACAGGATTTCTCCCACCTTGCTCAGGTTCACCTCCACCCCATCCTTGGAAATGCGGTACCCCGGGTAGCCTAATAGTCATTAAGGGTAGCCCTGATTCTCTTCCACCAGCATAGTAAGCTCAAACTCGACTCAAACTCAGACAGGATTTGAATATTAAGGACAAGATATTTGTTTTTAGATCCAGCAAAGCAGAGCCCTATCAGAAAGAATTAAGCCACATCTGCTTAATCATTTTTTCCCAAGTTAAATTTACAGTTATTCAGAGTGACAATCTACCTACAATGATTTCTGCCTACAAATTCTACAGTCCTCAGTTGGGAATTAATTGTTGTTATTGGAAAAATGTGTCTTCTGCTATTCTGCTTCTAGCATAAATATTTTTCTTACCTTTCCCCACTAAGTGTTGGTGAGAAGCAGAAGTCCAAATGCTAATCTAGGCCTTGCAAATTGAAAAGATAACTTTGGACATAATCAAGCAGAATTCTTTTTATATGATTGTTTGAAAAAAATAACATTGCAAAAGTGATCTAATTCTATAGTTTTCACATAATTTCAGAAAAAGCCCTCCAAAGCCCACCAGATCTGATGAATTATGATTCCCAGAATTCCCAAATACCATGATCATTGGTCAAATAGACCAGCAATTTTTAAAGATTCATTTTATTAAAATCAGAAGAACATCAGATCACCAGACTGCCTTCAATATCCCACTTTCCGTAGGACTGTAATTACAGACTGCAGCACCACTATGTGGAGGAAGAATGAGAAAGAAAAAACCGCAATCAATATCTGAATCTTCAAATGAAGTCCCATAGAAAATAATATATTGATTTACATATACAAAAAAAATAGTGGATACTTTAATATTTTACTTTTACCAAATTTATTTATTTAGCATAAGGCACCTTTATTAAAATCAATCATTAAATGGGAATTGCAAGCTTCCTAGTTCTCTTCATCATGCAGTTTTTCCCATACACAAACACAAATGCATGTTGAAGAAGTAAGTTAATAAGAAAATATTAATCTAGATCAGTGGTTTTCAAACTAAAGCACACTGGGGCAAAGAGGAAGTAAAATGGACAAAAAAGCTTGCCATCCGTTGATTAACGCGATGTACTCACTGCCTCCTTTTTGCTTCCTCTCTATCCGTCCAGCATCCGTTTATTGATGTTTCATCCACTCAGAAAGTTTTGAGTTGCTCAAAACTTTTGCGCAGAAAATGTATCCAATTCGTTCATTCTGCATCCGCTACGCATCCACTAGGCATCCGTTCTGCATCCGTTACGCATCCGCTATATCCGCTAGGCATCCGTTCCGCATCCGCTCGGACGCAGGGAGGAAGCGGAACGGATGCGGAACGGATGCAGAACGGATGCCTAGCGGATGCGGCACAGAAACAAAGCATTTAAAACAGAAAAAACCTTCGCAGAGGGGACCTATCTCGGATATTAAGGATGTCTAGAGGATGCCTAGAGGATGCCTAGAGGATGCCTAGAGGATGCAAAGGGACACCTATACTGCCTATAAAAAGGGGGAGCAACACATCTGGATCTCACTTTCAGACCAGCAGCCCTGCTGCAGACCTCTGCAACCTTCATCTGCCTCTTCCTCTTCCACAGCATCCAGTCATGTCCACCGTGGATCGTAAC
>BLBF01000052.1:4389783-4404287 GCA_015471245.1 Laticauda colubrina
GTTACGATCCACGGTGGACATGACTGGATGCTGTGGAAGAGGAAGAGTCAGATGAAGGCTGCAGAGGTCTGCAGCAGGGCTGCTGGTCTGAAAGTGAGATCCAGATGTGTTGCTCCCCCTTTTTATAGGCAGTATAGGTGTCCCTTTGCATCCTCTAGGCATCCTCTAGGCATCCTCTAGACATCCTTAATATCCAAGATAGGTTGCCTCTGTGGACGTTTTTTCCATTTTACATACTTTGTTTCCGTGCTGCATCCGCTAGGCATCCGTTCTGCATCCGTTCTGCGTCCGTTCTGCTTCCTCCCTGCGTCCAAGCGGATGCGAGTTGCGCGGATGCGCAGAGGATGCCTAGCGGATATGTCGGATGTGTAACGGATGCAGAACGGATGTGTAGTGGATGCGTAGTGGATGCAGAACGGACGAATTGGATACATTTTCCGCGCAAAAGTTTTGAGCAGCTCAAAACTTTCTGAACGGATGAAACATCAATAAACGGATGCTGGATGGATAGAGAGGAAGCAAAACGGAGGCAGTGAGTACATCGCGTTAATCAATGGATGGCAAGCTTTTTTGTCCGTTTTACATCCTCTTTGCATCCATTGGTGCAGTGTGACAGGGGCTTAAGGTGCAATTTTCTAACAGTAAGAACAATCAAGCAGTAGAACAGCTTGCATTCAGATGTTGTGGGTGCTCCAACATTGGAGGCTATTAAGGAGAACCATTTGTCTAAACTGGTATAGGGTCTCCTGCTTGAGTAGTGGGCTGGACTAGAAGACCTCCAAGCCCCTTTTAACTCTGTTATTCTGTTACATGATCTAATATGAAAGCATTATAGGGATTTTTTTTCAGGACATGGAAATTTTTTTGGATGGTATTACAGGTATGGTTGCAGGATGTAAGCTGCTTCATGTACAGCTGCTTCTTGAAAATGGCTAATCATCATCATCACCATCATTATTATTATCTTTTATTCATTAAACATGAAACTAGGTCAATAGAACATTCAAAAGTGTTTCACAAATATCACTGACTGGCTCCAATGGTTGATATGGGTTGCTGCCAGCATCCGAGATATCAGCCAAGTATCTTCTTAAAATGTATGTTGTTCTGAGTAGCGATATCTTTTGCAGCTCTGCTGGTGCTGCATCATCATCATCATCGTCGTCGTCATCATCATCATTGTTATTGGTTAATCTTTAGTGAGATTCACAGTCTTTGGGGCTGGTTGGTAACTCAACAGTTCGAGTCCTAACTAAGGACCCAGGAACTATTAAGGTAGCGTCGGAGGGTATAAACGATTCCAAGTAGGGTGGTTTTTTGTAGAATCAGGGTATTCAAGTTTGATAAGACAGAATTTCCAAACAGTGAGATAGCCCTTTAGGTATTGCTCCATGGGCTCCAATTACTATTGGCATAACACATGATTTCTTTTTCCAAAGTTGCTCAACTTCAATTTGTAAGTCCTGATACGTTGTGATTTTTTTTCTTGCTGCACATCTTCAATTCATGCATCACCATGTATTGCAATGTCAATGAACCAAACCTTTTTCTTTTCAACTGTTGTTATGTCAGATGTGTTGTGAGACAAGTGCCTATCAGACTGAATTCTGAAGTCCCACAAGATCTTGACTTTTTTAATCTCCAGAACCTTCTCAATCTGATGTCCCAGTAATTTTAATAACAACAACAATAATAATAATAGGAATTGGAATGTGAAGAAAGGGAGGGATGGAAGCGCAGCTGAATCATGTGAGAAGCTCCAGCCAGCCAATGTCATTGATGATATGCAGAGCTGAGTACCTGTTTCCTGAACAATATTCAAGTAGCTGAATAGACATTTGCTGATAACCGGGAGATGCCAGGGGGGGAGGGAACTTTCCTTTGTGTAGTTTGCACAGGAAAAACTCAGATTCAGCTTACACTACTTCTGTAACCATTTCAGCTTCAGAAAAGTTTGCTCTTGGCAAAATAAATGGTCACTAGACGACTGAGTGGAAGGGTTAATAACTGGTTTTCATGCTAAAGGAATCCTAGAATTCACAGTCTCCTGGTTTCCAGACTAGCACCTTCATCACTACATCAAACTGCTTATTGGGTGGGATGAACAATGGTAACATAATGACAGGGATAATTCCAAGAAGTTTTCTTTTTTTGCTATATACATATATTATGTTACATCAGGGAACTATGACTCTTTTATGACTTGTGGACTTTAACCCCAGAATTCCTGAGCCAACATGGCTGGCTCAGGAATTCTGGAAGTTGAAATCCACACATAAAAGGATCATAGTTCCCCACTTCTGTGTTACATGAACAACACAATTGATCATATGCAAACATTTAGACAGATGGAGGTTACCTTCATGGACACACAAATATATACTACATGGCTTTCTTGTTCTTATACAAAAGAGGGAGTTGATTATATTAACCAGCAATGCAACTTTCAAACAAGCAAAACATCAATCATTTTTTAATATTCTTTCTTACCCTTGAAGATTCTTGTGGCCCAGCGAACTTGGAGCTCAGATATAGGCATAGTGGCTCCTATAGGTTTGATTAAGCCAATCACAGCTAATGTGTGTTTTTCCAAGTGTGATGGGAAAACATATTTATATAGTAAGAGTTTATTTGTTTGTGTCCCGAGGATAGAGTCATGAGTGTAGGGAAATGAGAAGTTGTATCCTGTAGCAAAAATTACCACATCAATATTTTTTTCTGTGCTGCCATCTTCAAATATCACATCTTTTTCAGTGAACTTCTTTACATTTGATTTCATTAGCACTCTGCCAGTAATTATAGCATTTGGTAGATCATCGCTCACAATTGGGCTCTTACTTAGGAACCTGCAAAATTAAGAAAAAAAAACCACACTGGCCATATTTTACTCCAGAACATATGCTTATTAACCTTAAATGACCATTTGAAAAAAAGGGGGTTAAGTAAGCTACAGTAAATGATCAACTTAGATGTTTTTCAAAAAGGCAAGGAAGCACAGCCTTGGTAAAGAAAAGCTCATTTATGTCAGAGATGTAATTCAGTATACGTTGATGTATTCTCTTTACCCATGTATGTATACCAAATACACAGTATATTATTTACTGGCTTTGTATTTTTATAACAGTTTTGTGAAATTGTTTTCTGTTTTTACATTCTTATTGACTTCTTTTTTTGTATTCAATGCCACATTTTGGGAATATATTTTACTGCAAAGTAATGAAACAGCAGGTACAAAAATGGCAGGAAATGGACTGAAGTTTTTCTCAGAGAGTCTTTGGATAACATCACCTTTATCTTCATAACCACCATAGCTAGACTCAGAAGAGCTAAAATTGGCAGAGTAATTTCTATGCAGGCTTTCAGCTTTTTTGTAAAAGGTACAATGATAAAAAAAAAATATGCATCAAGAAAAGTCACAAGATACAAAATTAGGTAAAGAAATCAGAAGGTCAGATGAGACTACTATTACTTCTCCACATTTAAGTTGCTTCTAAAATGAGATTAATATTTATTTTAATATGTATATTCCATGTCTTCCTAAGTGTCAGAGAAATTCCACCCTTACCTGTGCTGTGGCTTTACACCATAGTTCTCATGGTTAAATTTCATATTCAGCTTCCTCTCTCCCCATTGGTTTATCAGTGCCACAGGAAGTTTATGGAAAAGGAGATTTTTGAAACGTGTAAAATAAACTACATCCAAAGGATACCCATCATTAGAGACTCGATTGACCACCCAAGCACCAGTTCTAGTGCTCAGAAAGACCTGGGGAGGGGAAAGGGAAATCAGCACTAACTCCTTCCCCAGTCAGTCTTGTAATACAAAACATAAATCTAGCGAACAAAATGGAGACTGAATCCCTTTCGATATCCAATCTTTTGGATATAACCAAGGTCATACCCAGTTCTTCTCTTTGCCTAATCCCATCAGAACCAAAATGACCTCCCTACTTCAGACCAAGGTTCCTGCAATCCCATCTTGACCAAAGAATAGCAGCCTCATCCTCAGCTCACAGTATGGCTCAAGGGTAACCCTCTCAAGGAACATGTAACCTAGAGAAACTCCAACTTTCCATTTCCTTCACAATGAACTTCCTCAGCTCTGCTGACCTTCTGAAAGGCCCATTTTGCCTAACAATAGAAGTAATCCTAAGTATCAACAAGGATTTGCTTAGGTACCCAAACTAGCCAGCAAATCAGATCCCTGGGATTTCCTATCATGCAGCCCTCAACCTCTATAAAAAAACCCTTTCTTTTCCATTGTTCAAGGTTCCTTTTTCTTTTAAAGTAGGTACCCAATGATCATTGTAATGAGCATGGTTCTTCTCTTCAGCATTGTGCTCCTTATTTTGGCAAAAATGAAAACAAAAACCCACAACAGCCCATTCCTCCTTCTATTGAGCCCCAAGGGACAACAGTGAGTGCTAATATATTTTAACCAAGAGTGGAAAGTATATGTGGGGATGTTCAGTAAGAAAAAAGACAGAGAAGAATCTTGTTCTCAACCTTTGATGTTCCTCCTCCCCCTGGTTTCTAAGCCAGTAGGACTATCTTTCAGTAAGGAAAGCATATTTGATAAAAAGTATTGCAAAGCCCTTCAGCCTTAATGAGAAAAGTTCAACTTTCATTCACAGATATTACTAACAATTTAATTGTTCAATGAATAATTTAATGAAGCATTCACATGTATTACTAATTGATACAATTAGTCTTTGAAATGCTATCCCCCACAAAGCAACAAATGAACCGTGGTAGTATTTGAGCTCAAAATCTGACAAAATTACCTGCTGTTATCATCAGATTAAAAAAAAAAAACTTGTTTAAATACACCATACCTGCTTTGTGTTATGGCTGAGGTCAATAGCAATTTCTATTCCAGAATTTCCCACACCTATAATGAGGATTCGTTGGTCCTGGTATTTTTCAGGATTCTTATATGCTGAACTGTGAATAATTTTCCCCTTAAATTGCTCAACACCTAAAAAAAAAAAAAAATAAGGACCCATCTTTGCTAAGCAAAGAATATCTTTGTTGGAAAACTGAAAAAAAAAAAGTCAATATAGGTGCTGGATTTGAAATGAACTTTAAAAAGAATTGTCATGGTTAGATTATTAGGTTATTAGGTTATTATTGTCACATTGTTGCCTGAGATGTCCCATTCTCAATACTACCTCATACAATTGTCAGAAATGACCCACAGATATTGGACAGAATGACAATGACTCCTGTAGCTTTTAAATAATAACCAGGGATTAGTTTCAAGGTTGGGATGAGAAATACACAAGAGCCCAACCATTTTTGCATTCTTTTTTTAAAATATGTTTTTATTGAGTTTCCTTTGTTACATCATAAAACATCATAGTTTCAACAGCATTCTTAACATCTATACAGGTTCTTAACTTAAATATCTTAACACATTATATTCCATTTATCTAATATTGGATAATAACTTTAACTATTATTCTTATTCTTATATTCTTGCATAATTTATAAATTTACATTTTATTCTCTTAAGAATTCTTACAGTTAAATTTTTTGTCTTATTTCTTAGTTCTGTTTGTTAACCATTCATACAATTTATTTCAAATTGAGAAAAATTCAGTCGTCTCTTTCTTTCAGTTTCAACGTTAGCATATTCATTTCAGCACTTTCTGTTACTTTATGTATTGTTAATTCTTCACAAGGAACATTGGGAGTTTTCCATACCTGTGCAAAGGCTATTCACCTGTAAAGTCATGGAATCAATTATTAACCAAACCATCATCCTCCACTTACAGACAAACAACCTACTCTCTAATAAACAATTTGGTTTCAGAAAAAAAACTATCCTGTAATCTGCAACTCTAACACTGCAAAAACATATGGACTACACAATTCGATCAGGGCAAAACAATAGATGCAATCTACATAGACTTATGTAAAGCCTTTGATTCAGTGGTACACGACAAACTACTCCTAAAACTAAAATCTTATGGTATCTCTGGACACCTGCATAACTGCATAGAAGCATTCCTGTCAAGCAAATGACAAATGGTCAAAATTTTGAGCATCCTATCAAATTCTGTACCTGTCAACAGTGGTGTCTCCCAAGGCAGAGTTCTAGGACCAACTCTCTTCATACCCTGCATAAATGACCTCTGTGATCATATTAAGAACAACTGTGTTCTCTTTGCTGATGATGTAAAGCTATTCAACACCAAAGAAAAAACTACTACCTTCCAAAAAGATCTTGACTATGTATCAGAATGGTCAATCAAATGGCAACTTCAAATCTCAACAAATAAATGCTCTTGTCTTACATATTGGCAAAAAAAAAAATCAGAAAATAAAATCCAAGCTAAATAGTCAAGACCTTGTTGATGATCTAAACTCTGTCAAGGACCTTGGAATACTCATCTCTAATGATCTAAGTGCTACAGTCCACTGTAACTACATAGCCAAAAAGGTGTCAAGAATTGTTAACCTAATCTTACGTAGCTTATTCTCTGGTAATATCACACTACTAACGAGAGCATACAAAACATTTGCGAGACCTATACTTGAATACAGCTCATCAGTTTGGAAACCACATCATGTATCTAATATTAACACAGTTGAGAAAGTCCAGGAATATTTCACAAGAAGAGTTTTCAGCTCCTCTACCAATTTCAGAATATCTTATGCCAGCAGACTTGAAACTCTAGACCTAGAAAACCTAGAACGATGCTGCCTTCGGTCCAATCTAAATACAGTATATAAAATCATACATTGCAATGTCCTACCTGTCAATGAATACTTCAGGTTCAACTGTAACAACACAAGAGCACACAATAGATACAAACTCAAGTTTAACCACACCAAACTTGATTGCAGGAAATACGATTTCAGCAACAGAGTGATCAATGTCTGGAATACTCAATCTGAGTCTGTGGTTTCTTCCCCAAACCCCAAAAACTTTAATCTTAGACTGTCTACTATTGACCTCACCCCTTTCCTAAGAGTTCTGTAGGAAGAGTGCATAAGCGCACCAATGTGCCTACCATGCCTGTCCTATTGTTTCTTTTATTTTTCTTATACGTATCCATCTCATGTATTCATAACTATGTTTATACTTATACCTGTTATATTGTAAGCAATTGACAGATCACATAAATAAATGAAATATTCTGGTGGCTGATATAATATGCAGCAATAAGCATTTTACTTCTTTTGCTTTTTGATCTTTGATAATTCCTAGGAGAAAAGTTTCTGGTCTGAGCTCAATCTGGTAACCAGTAAACACTTGTAGCCAGTTTTTGATTTGAGTCCAGAACGTCCTGGTCTTGGGGCATAACCATCACATGTGGTAAAATGTACCGTCAACTTTTTTACATTTCCAACATTTTGGGCTTGTGATGGAGTAAATTTTTGCTAATCTCGTTGGGGCTAAATACCATCTGTAAAACATTTTGTATATATTTTCTTTGTATGCTAAGGATATAGTTAGCTTATAGTTTAGGTTCCATATTTTTTCCCATTCCACAGTGAAAGGTACAGTGATTCTATATTATATCCGAAGTTCTGCGCCCATACAATCATTGTACGTTTCACTGTTTCCTTTTACATTTTGAAGTCTAATAAATATTTATATATTTTGGTTATAATTTTTTGTTCCGGTCCCATTAAAATTTTATCTAATTGTTTTTGCCCTTTGTCAAAGCCAAAATCTCTCAAATCTTTTTTGTATTTATTTTGGATTTGCAAATATGGCCACCAATCAATAATAATTCAATTTTCCTTTCATTCTTGATTTGATTTTAATTTTCCTTGACTATCTAATAATTGCTTACAGCTTATCATTTTTCTTAAGTCTAATCTTTTTTTTTTAAAAAAATTATTCTTTAAAAACAAAAAATACAAAAATCTCATTAACATTAACAGTCATTGTGTCATTGTATATACATGTTTCTTATTTTGTGACTATACATTATTTTTATCCTTATCCTTCACCCATTCGTACCACCTCTCTCCCATGTCGCAGAGTATTCTCGATTCTCTTTGCCTTTCAGTTCCATAGTGAATTTATCTAGTTCAGCACAGTCCGTTATTTTTTGAATCAAAACTTCATCTGGTGGTATTTTATCACTCTTCCAATTTTGTGCTAACATGATTCTTGCTGCAGTTAAGATGTGTACAATAAGGTATCTTTTATCTTTAGTCAAATTCC
The DNA here is from genome assembly GCA_015471245.1 of Laticauda colubrina. NCBI lineage: Eukaryota > Metazoa > Chordata > Lepidosauria > Squamata > Elapidae > Laticauda > Laticauda colubrina. The sequence continues at coordinate 4,397,968 of BLBF01000052.1, forward strand.
TTTTGATCTATACCTATCGTGTTTCTCCAACAATATGGCCTCCACCAACAGGAAGGCCTGGCATGATTTCTAGGCATGAGGTGAAATTAAGCCCCACCCCCAAAATTTAGGCCTATTTAAACCATGTGTTTCCCTGACATTTCTCACATTGTTTGTTAGAACTACACGAGGTGAAGAGAAATGGGGGGAAGGATGGGAGGTGGGTGGGGAGAAAACTTGCCTTTAGGAGTGCCTTGCAGGTAGCCTAGGCTAGAATACCCTGATAGCCGATAGAAGCTCCCCGAAGACAGAGTCCCCAGCCACTTCAGGGCATGGCATGGCTGCCCATGTCCCCTCGCCTTTAGGCAGTCTCTTTCGGGCTATGGAAGCTCCTCAAGTGCAGTCATCAGCCACTTCGATTGGCTGGTAGAAGCGGCCTTGGGGCAAGCACACACACACACACACCCCTTGCCGCGAGGCCGCTTCTACTGGCCGATTGAAGTGGCTGGTGACTGCACTTGGGGAGCTTCCATCATCCGAAAGAGACTGCCTAATGGCAAGGGGACATGGGCAGCCACGCCACGCCCCAAAGCAGCTGGGGACTCTGCCTTCAGGGAGCTTTCGTTGGCCGATAGAAGCGGCCTCGCGGCGAGGTACATGCATATGGGCCACTCTAGGAGGCGGAGGAAATTAAGTCACTCCTGAAAAGACAGCCTAGCCATTTTTTCGGGGGTAAAAAAAAATAAGGCCGGACTTATTTTGTGAGAAACATGGTAATAAAAATATTTTGGGTTCCAAATTCAATTTATATTTTGTAATCTCAAAAAGCCATCTCTGTATTTTCTTCCAGTATTTTTTGGCCTCTATACATTGCCACCACATTTGGAAAAATGTTCCTTTCTTTTGTTTGCACTTCCAGCATTCTTATTTCAAGGTTAGATACATTTTCGCTAGTTGTGCCAACACTAAGTGCCATCTACAAAACATTTTATATTGATTTTCTTTGAATGCCGTTGACAAAGTCAGCTTCCAGTTCTCGGTCCAAGTCTTTTCCCACTCATTCAAATTTATATTATGACCTACATTTCTTGCCCAGGCAATCATTGGTCCCTTAACAAGTTCCTCCTCTAGTTCTACCTCCATTAAATAATTATATGTTTGTGTTATCAATTTTATATCCTTGCCTGTCAAGATTTGGTCCAATTTTTGTAAGTCTTTATCTGTCCCTAGCTCCTCTACATCTTTCTTAAATTTAGTTTGAATTTGCAAATATACCCACCAGTCTAATATTATCTCTTGTTCCTTTAGTTTATCCAGTATTTTTAATTTCCCCTGTTCATCTACCAATTCTTTATATCTAATCATTTTTTTAGCGTCCCTTGTATTTGATATAACATAGGTGAGATCCAGTTTGGTCTTTTCAAATAATGCTTTTTTAAATTTTATCCCATGTTTGTAAAAGTGAATCCCTTATCAAATGTCTATGGAAATAGGAGTGGATCTTATTCTTTTTATCCCATAGAAAGGCATGCCACCCAACTTGGAAGTCATGACCTTCTATCACCAAAATTCTTTTATTTTTTAAGTTTATCCTCTCCTTTACCCATAGTTAAATTGTTGCTTGATAATATGTTTCCCATTTTGGGAGTTGAAGGCTGCCTCTGGTTCTACTATCTTGTAACATTTTCAATTTTATACGTGCTTTTTTCCCCATCCATATAAATTTCATTACTGTTACTCACTACTGTAACTATCATTACTATCAAATTTAATTCCTGTGTCATATTGAAAAAGGATCTGGGCAAAATTTTTCTTTTCTTTTGTTCTTTGCATTACTAAAATAATCCTTCCTTATATCTACTACTGCATTAAGATCTCCCACAATGCATACATTATCTTGTCCCATCTCAATGATTCTCTCATGTCAATCTTTATAGACTTTGGTTGTCATTCGGCACTTAAACTGTAACTAATAACATTGGCTTGTACCCTAATTCTAGTTCAAGTATCAAAATTCTCCTTTGTGGGTCTACATACCCTGTTATTCCAACAATATGGCCTCCCCAAATCAGAAGTCCCAGCATGTTTTATGGGCATGAGATGAAATTAAGCCCCTCCCCCAAATTAAGGCCTATATTAAAACATGCAAAATGGAGGGGAATGGTGAGGGGGCTTCCATTAGGAAGTACTTTTGTTGCGCACCCGGACATGCTGCTGCCTGCGTTGACCCCGATACGAAGTGCCTGATATCAAGGCCGAGGTCAACATCCAAGCCATTGCTGTCCACCCACCTGAAGATGCAAGGGGGGGGGGAAGTTAAGTCATCCCTGAAAAGATGGCCTAGCCATTTTGGGGGGGCTCAAAAAAAAAAAAGACCCGGCCTTATTATATGAGAAACACAGTATTTTTCTACTGCCTTAATTTCTTTTTTAACATATACTGCTATCCCTTTCTGTTTTTGATCTGCCAGGGCTACAAATAACCTTCCTAATTTAGAATATTCTAAACTTTTCCAGAATTGTTTTTTAATATGAACTTCTTTCAGGCGTACTATTTCTAATTTCTGTTTGGCTAATCTAGATAGTATCTGTTTCCTTTTAATGGGTGAGTTTAGACCATTTATGTTTAATGATAATAGCTTTGTTTCTGTTTCCATCTTTCTACTTGTGGAATATTATCTTCTGTTAATTCTAATCTCTCTTTGCGGGCATGTTCTTAATCTTTTTCCTTTCATCTCCTCCTTGTTCTCTCCTTCTTGTTCTAGGCCTCCTATATCTTGCTGTTGTTCTTCTTCTTGGCTTTCTGTCTCTCGCTTCTCTCTACCACTGCTTTCTTCTTCTGTTCCTCCAATCTGCTCATAGAAATCTTGTGCCTTGTCTAAGTTATCTATCCTGATTCTCTTTTCCTGCCATGTTACCAACAAGCTTTCTGGAATTAACCATTGAAACATTATATTCTTCTGGATAAATTGTATTGCCAAAAACATATAGTCTTTTCTCTGTTCACACACCTTCTTGGGAACCTGCTTCAAGGTTTGCATTTCTTTATCGTTATAAACCAAAGGTTCATCTCGCGTTATCTTGTATATTATGTCACATACTTGTTTCCTGGCAAATCACATGTGGACTTCCCTGGGTAACCTGTTACATCGAGCGTAACTTGTTTGAACTCTACAGGCCTCGTCGATTTCTGGCAGGATCTCTTGGATCTCCCTTTGTAAAGCTGGCACAAGTAATTCTGCCATAAGCACATTCAGATCTTCATCTCTACTTTCAATGATATTTGGAAACTTCAAGAATTGGCAGCACGGTCCATCTCTAGGTATATAATCTGTTCTTCTAATCTTTTATTTATTGTCATCATCCTATTGTCCATTAGTTCCAGTTTCTTTTCATTTTGTACTGTTCTAAGTTCCACCTCTTCTCGTTTCTGATTCTTCTTTTCCATTGTTTGCTGTATGGTATCAACTTTGTCTTCTAATTTATTAATATTGCCTTTCAATTCCATATGATTTTGCGAAATATTCTCTTGTGTTTTTATTTGTTGTTCTTGCATTTTAAGCATGCTTTCTTGAATGGTCATTAACGAAGCCTGTATTGTTTGCATATTGGCCACAGTTTGTTTTTCTGCCCCTGACATTTCCTCAATCACCTTTTGACCCTCCGGTGATGTAATTATCAATGTTGGACTGGATGTTGTCTTCTTTGCTGTTCTCCAGGCTGATGTCATGGCACTTGTCTTAGTTTCAAGTTCTATTTATTTCTACCTATTTTATTATCTCCTTTACAATATATTTTAAACTAATCTCTTACTTTCAATTTATTCTTCTTCTTTTCAAATCTCTTTATTATGTTATATAGAATTAGCACCACTTGTTATCCCTTTCTCTATCTCAAGGTCAATATCACTATATATCTAACAATATCCTACTCGGACAAAGCCCTCCTGCCTTTCCTTATGCACAAAGTATTAAAATTATTCTTTTTTTCCTTTTATTTATAATAAAAGGGGAATCTAATTTCCATTTATATATAATCATCTAAATATACTCTCCCCTTAATTTCTTAATCTCTTAAAATTGCAATCAAAACTTATTTATCACTATATTTCCTTAGTTCAATATACAATATTTAATCAAAGTAATTATAACCTCAAAATTACCCCAATAGAGAAGGAAAGACAAAAAGAGCCCCTTTTTAATTTCTTAATTCACTTTTAACTTAGAACACTAATCCAGTAGTCAGGTTTCTATCAATTGAAAGATCTACATCTGCATGTATATCTATATCTCTGATTCAAACACCCCTTTTCTATTTCTCTCTATACATAATGTATTGTAGTTTCTCTTTTATACAATAAAAGAGGGGTCAAGGTTTAGATTCTCTATATTCACAACAATATCTTAAACTCTTAATATCCTACTCTAAGATTATTTATCACTACATTCCTTAACCCAATAATCCTATTTAGTCCTGTTTAATAATCCTATTTAGATGGTATAGATAACTATACCATCAAGTTATTTCAAATTCAAGTAGAAAGCCTCCTTTTTGATTTCTTATACCCACAATTGCCTTAAGACAGTGCTCTAATAGACAAATACATTCAAATCATACAGGTCATACAGATCATGTTAATCATATAAATCAAATTTATATTTCAATACCAGCCTATTTTGTTATCTTTAAAGTTCACAGTTCATACACCTCACTCAAAGATTTTCTTTTCTTTTCTCTCCAATCTCACCATCTCAGTCCAAACCATTGTCCACTCTCCTCTCTTCTGCTTTGTCTTTCTACTACTCCCTCCAAGTCTTTCTCTTTATGACTCCACTCGTATCTTCTCCGTTTCTTTCCAATCCTCTTTTGTCATCTCTTTCAGCCCACTCTCTGCCAAATTTTCTTCTTCTCCACTCCCATTAATGTCCTGCCATCTCTTTCCGCTTGAAAACTGCTCAGTCACTCCTTTCTCCATGTCTCACCTTTCTCATCTCCATCATCCTGACTATCCTTCTGATCCTTTCAATGCCTTGTTATATAAATCTAGTAGTATTGATTCAAATATTTAATGTAGATTTTTATATAATTTGCCAGGTAAACCATCCGGACCTGGGGTTTTATTGTATTTTTGTTTTTGTATCACCTTTTGTAGCTCTACCAATGTTATTTCTTTATTAAGTATTTTTTCTTTTTTCTTCAGAGATTGGGCTCAGACCGTTTTCCTCCAAATAGTATCTAATGTTTTATCCCATTACTTCTTCTTGCTTATAAAGCTTGCCAAAATATATTTTTGTGTTCTTATTATCACTATACAATGTTAGTAAAGTACTCTATCTAAGCTATAGTAATCTGGATTCAGAAACCTAAATAATATACACTAAATTCAAAATCTCTCTCTCTCCCTCTCTTCCTCCCTCTCTCCCCCCCTTCCTTTACTGAATACCACAAAGATTAAAATGGCTTCCAAGAAAGTCAATGTTACTGTGTGGATGAAGAGCCCGAACCCCTCCTCAAGAAAAAAGAAGTAGTTTTTAAAAACATATGGGCTCAAGATTAATGAAACATATTGATATAAAAACAAGAAAGTTAATGACCATGAATTTTTTCACTCAAGAAGTGATATTGGCAGGCTCACTTTGCCAAAAGTGAGAGGAAATTACTCAAGGTAAAACAAGCAAGATAAGAAGAAAAATACAGCTGAAGTTATTATACTGCATCAAGCACAGTAAGAAATTGCTACTGGAAAATGTTTGTAGAAAACAAAATGCAACTGAAGACTACAAAATTAAAAAAAAAAGGATTTTATGTCACACCATGTGTGTGTGTGTGTGTTTCTCCCACGTAAAATTGGAAGTATCTAGGCGACGTTTAGATTCATCATCTCATTCATCATCTTCAGGCTTGTTTCTTCGGCTCTGTGCTTCTCAGAGTAATATGAGCTTGCAGCTGCTTCTTCCTTTTAACTGCTAGTGGGGGTGTGACTTGATTGGGTGGGGGCTTCACTGTATTCTGATTGGGTGGGGGGGTGTTCTCATTGGTTGGGGGTTTGGCTGTGTTCTGATTGGTAGGGGGGTTGGCTGTGTTCTGATTGGCTGGGGGTGTGTTCTGTTCAGGTGGGGGCTTGGTTGTGCTCAGGTTAGTCTTAGTTGCTGGGGGATTTGAGCTGGTGAGCTGTGATCCTGTTGTTTGGCTTCATGTTCGTGGTCGTGCCACATCTTCATGGTGGGTGTCAGTTCGCTTCTTGTATGGGACATGGGTAGTGATGCAGCTGCGATACGGCTTCTGGTCCGTGGTCGTGCAGTTTGTTCTTCTTTGGATAAGTTGCTTTTGGGTGGTTTGCTG
>BLBF01000052.1:4409287-4442927 GCA_015471245.1 Laticauda colubrina
ATATATATATATATATATATATATATATATATGTATATTTGTTTTTTAAAATTTTCGCGGGTACTTACATGTGTGCTGTTCAGCTTTCTTCGGGTATTATGAATAATACCCGAAGGAAGCTGGACAGCACACACACACACACATATATATATATACACGACAATACAAATCTCTGCAGATATGTCCAGGAAAGCACTACATGTCGAACTCAATTAAAAAGAGATCTTTGTTTACTCCTAATGTATAATGGAATGAAACATATTATTATTTTGCAAGTTCTGCTTGAATCAGCATTCTCAATTAGCTTATAAGAAAATCACAATTTCCTACCTAGAAATGAATCCAGAGGAAAATAAGGTTGCATATTGAGGCCTGTGCAAAGTAGAACAGCATCAAAGATAGCTGTTTCCTGTTTCCCGTTCTTTTCTGTTACAATTTCCCACTGTCCACTGATGGGGAAATCTGTGCATTTCCTTAAATGGCAGACTTGAACCTTAAGACAAAAGATACTTCTTTTTAGATTCAGATTTATGGTGTTTTTTTAACAGTGATAAGTGAAGCTCTTGAAGTAAAGATAAAATAAAGAACAAGGCTGGTTCAAAACATCCAGAAATATACTTGGTTAATTCTCACTGTTAATATTCCTCTTTGGACTTCATCAATTCTAGAATAGAGACCAGATTTATGCACCTATTCAAATGGAGCAGTGGTGGGATTCAAATTTTTTACTACTGGTTCTGTGTGCGTGGCTTGGTGAGCATGGCAGGGGAAGGACATTGTAAAATCTCAAGTCAGAGGTGGTATTTGCCGGTTCTCTGAACCATTCAAAATTTCCGTTACCGGTTCTCCAGAACTGTTCAGAACCTGCTGAATACCACCTCTGAAGGAGTATGGAACCAGGTGCCCCTAAGAAATCAAGCATATAAATATTTGGGGTGGTCTAATAAACCAAAAACTGAAAATCACTGTCAGCTCTGCTATTTATTACAAGGTCGCTTGGTGATTCCTGAATGATCTGTATTTTTTGGGCTGCTTGATCAAGTCTGTCACCTTGCAGTTAATTATAGTGGTCCAATGATTCTTAAACTGGGGATTAATTATCCAAGGGTACTATTTGAATATATCCTGGGAATAATGGAACAGTTTGTAATAGCTTATTTTTGAACTGAGGATCTAGTTTGGGCTACTGATATGCTTATATAAGACAACAAAGGCTGAGTTACTTTTGCTTTTTAACAAATGATGTTATTCAGACCAGGAAAGAGTAATTTGATCCAACAATTAAACACTATGATGATGGTTTCAATTGTTACTTACTTGTTCATTATTCATTATAAATAATTACAAATGGGATTTCTTGCAGTAAGTTTAGAGGTAAGAGAAAAGTCTAGTTCAGGGCTGTCAATCTCACAGCCCATGGGCCAGATGCATCATGCACTGGCCATGCCCTTGCCCGGTTTAGCAAAGGGGGAAAAAGTCCCAATATGTCACGTGACACCACTGTGATGATGAGAGTTTGACCCCTGCTCTAGATACAAATGATTACAGGTTCAGTCTTTTTCTCTTGGATTTACCAAAATCTGGATTAGGATTAGACAGAATTATCCAAGTCCCTGGATAACAGGAGCTTGTTCAGATAGAAACCAGTGCCAGTGCCAAGTTCTAAGAGAGTTAAGAAAAGTTTACTATATTCCTATCTTTCTTTCTTTTCTCTTTCTTTTTCTGAAATTTCTACTCTTTCTTTTCACTTTTATATCTTTTCATTGTTGTAATTATAATCTTTAATAAAATTTCTATCAAAGTGCAAAGTTCTAAGAGAGTTATAGGCAGCATCTTAATGAAGAATGCCATTATATTGTCTTGTGGGGAAGGGTTAGTGCGGTAATGTTCATAAAAACGTATTCTTAGACAATTATATTTTTCAGAGTTTTATCTTCTGAACTTTCATTATTACACTTTGCTAATTCCATTTTATATGATATAGCTGTTTGAAGAGCTCTTTATAGTTACCTCTGCATTTTGTATCCTGCAACTGCATTTACTACCAAGATATCCACTCATCCTCCCAGCAAAATCTCGATTCTCAGTTTCTTACCTTGAAATTTATGTACTTAATCAAATCAAACTGCTTTGCATACATCCTAAAGTACTCCATCATTTTACTATGATGCACATAGTTTGGGTATTCCTCAGGAATAGGAAAATCACTAAAACTCATCAATTCCTTTGAACTATTTGTAGTCAATGATTTGTAAATGCTGCTATGGCCTTCAGTGACATATTCCTGCAAGAAATTTGTCATGTTAATAAGAGGGATTTTGAAGGCAGATCAATAAGGTGATGGCCTAAATTGTTGACCATGAATCCTCGCTATGATTTCTTGTCTAATTTATGTTTTCTTCAAGTCCCAATAGTACTTTGAAAAACATGTCTGATCATATATTATATTGGAAATGGGAAAAAAAAAGCACAATATATCAAGTTCCAATGTATTTAACTATTAACTAGTTATTTAACCATGGTCAATGATCAAAACAGTAAAAAAGAAAAAAAATCGTACACAGTGGCTGAACACAGCTAAGAGAGTGCCTTAGTCATATAAACAGCTATATAAAACCTAACGTTTTACACTTAGAATCATGTGCATAACTCTGTACCTAAAATAATTATATTTTGGCACAAACCGAGAAGAAAAACCCAGCATATTGTCTCTGTGCCCATCTAGAGCACTTCAGATTTATAAAAAAGGAAACACATTTGTTCATGTAGCATTGTGTTAATTTAAAATAATCCAAAGAGGCTGTTGAAAGCCTGTTTATTTAAATTGTAGAATCAGAAGATTTGGGCCACAAAAAGTTCTCTTCAGAAAAGGTTCCGAAACTTCTGATTTTCATGCTAAATATAATAGTTAAAAATGCACACAGTCTGGACACAAATGTTAAACAGTCAAAAGCTCCCCAACTACACAAATCTTACATCCAATTTTCCTTTTCATCTTACTGATGTTGCACTGATGATCAACTACCTCATATTTGGGTATTACAAAGTAGATTGTTGTTTTTTATGTACTATCTATCTATTTCTCTTCTCTCCTATCCATATAATTAATAGTTAATTAACTAGGTATCTCTTGGTAGATAAAAGGGGAAATGTCATCCTAATGAGCAGAGTCCAAAGTAGGAGATTCTCGAAGAAAAAGTTATTTGCTGAGAGAAAGAGGAATACTTGGTTGTTGAGGACAACAAAAAAGTATTCTAGTGAGGCTAGTTGATGGGATGATTACAGAACAGTCAATATTGCCTATGAGAAAACATACCTGGAATCTCCATAGCCCCCCTATGTCCTCACTTCTCTCAAAACATGTTGGCTGAAGGCCTTCATCCAAACAGCATTTAATGGCCGTAAGGCCACTCGCCCCAGCTCCGATGATGGCTACTCTTTTAGCCATTCTGTTCTGCAACAGAAAAGAATGAGCCATTATATTTTGCTTCCACAGATTCTTGAAAACTATATAAATTTGACCAAATCAAATCAATACACAGCAAGCAACAGATAATCACAGCCTGTCCAACTAACATTTGTGGTACAAATAAGAGAATCAATATGTTGTCAAAGTAGATTTCAGCTGTATTTCCACCAGTGAAAGTCTGGAAAAATCATGCAGGATTCTATTGTTTATTTTCAATCAATGCACACACTTGGAAAAAATTTCCTTTTGATTTAGGAGGCAGCAGTGGCACATTTGTGTGGCTCTGTAAAATAAAAATATAAATGCAGTCTATGATTAAGTCAGTTTAAAGTTTTGCTGCCATGTCTGTCATATCTTCAACTTACAACCACAACTGAGACCAAAATTCCATTGTTAAATAAGACAGTTGTTACATGAGTCACACCCAATTTTACAACTTTTTTCACCATGATTATTAAGAAAATAACTTGTAGTTAAGTTAATAACTGTTGTTAAGTGAACTTGGCTTCCCTCGTTGACTGCTTGTTGGGAAGTGCCTGGGAAGATCACAAATGGCAATGACATGAGTCTGGGACACTGCAACTCTCATAAATACCTGCCAATTGCAAAGCGGCCAAATTTCGATCACGTGACTGTGGGGATACTGCAACAGTTTTAAGTGCAAGTACCAGTTGTAAGTCCATTTGGCTAGCGCTGCTGTAACTTTGAACAGTCACTAAATTAATGGTTATAACTCAAGAATATTTATATATTGATCTTTTCCCCTAGGGTTCTACACTCTCCAAGCAAGCAGATGGAGCAAGTCAACTGTCTTCCTTCAGCTTCTTTTAATTCAATAAGATCACCCTCTTCAGGTAGGTTTTAAAAATTAGAACTTAAAATGAAAAGTCAGTAAGAATTTGTTAGAAATAAACAATACCTATGGTTTTATTATCTACTCTAAAAAGCAAATCCTTGATATTTTTTTCACTTAATGCATTCTGTTAGTATGAGCATGATTTGATTAAAAATTCCTTGCCCACATTTTCAAATTGTACAATTGCCTAAAGAAGTAGAAAGATCTTCTCATGTACTTATCTTTCATTTTTCTTTTTCTTTCTTCCTTCCTTCCTTCCTTCCTTCCTTCCTTCCTTCCTTCCTTCCTTCCTTCCTTCCTTCCTTTTATTTTTGGCATGAGACTGGTATTGGTTGAAATTTGATAAATAGGATCAATATCCTGTTTTTATAAACTGTTTCCATAATAGAAAAAAAAAATCCAATTCTTGTTTCTGTGATTTTTGTCTCCCCTTCACATTCATAAACTATTTATATGATATGGTTCATTTTCTCCAATTCTTTAATGAGACTTTTTGGCATAGACTCAGAGATCTATTGTACTTAACCTCAAATCTCTGGGAGAAACAGAATGCTGAATTCTAACCCTTGGTTTGCAACTGCTCCCTACTGATCCTTCCTATATAGCTTCCAAACAGTCTCTGCAAGCTTAAGTATAGTTCTGTAAGCTACAGTACATGGCATATAGGTATCACACAGGAATTCCCTGGGCTGATAGAAAATAGAATTATCAAATGGCAAAAATTGTAGGATAGAAAAGTTAAATTGATTATGTAACTGCATATAAAGAAAATTTGTACAAAATGTTCTATAGATGGCATTTTGCACCAATAAGAATGGCAAAAAAGTAAAAAGATAGATCTGCTAAATGTTGGAAATGCAATAATACCATATGTGGTGGACATGCCCAAAAGCCAAAAAATATTGGACAAAAATAACTACTTGGTTGGAAAACATGATAAAATAGCAATATAGACATGAAACCAGAAATATTTTGGGGGGGCATTCTGCTGGGAAAATATGACAAAGGGACTATATACTTGATTTTACATGTAGTAACTGCAGCTAGAATTGTATATGCTCAACAATGAAAATGTTGAGATCCCGACAGATGAGAGTGTAATTAAGAAAATATTAGACTATGCTGAAATGGATAGACTTAACACTTACTATTAAGGACAAAGAAGAAACTGAAGATTTTTTGACATGGGACTTATTTTATCAATGGTTAGACGATAAAAACAAGTTAGAAATGCAGGGATATAAAAAGGATAAATGTTAAAATGGAAATTTGTTGAAATAGACAAGCTAAATATTATTGTTATTATAGTATTAATGTTATTGTGATGAAGGCTGTTGTAAACATTTTGATCATGATTGCCTAAAAACAACTGTACCCAGACAACAGACTGACTGAAATTGAATTTTTATATGTTATACAAATAAAGTAAATAAATTCTTATTATCTTTGTACTGTTGTTACATATGATTATTCCTTTTATTATAATAAGTTTTAACTGATTGTCCATTTCCCACAGAACTCCTGGTATTCAAATACAATAAAAATAATGTAGATCACAAAGGAAAGGAAGGCATCATGGAGCAAAAAGACACATAGCTTCTCTGAAATAAGTACAGCAGAGGGAGAGAATACAACAGCAAGCCATGGAAAACACACAATCATACATACATGCAGTGGTAGAAGGAGTCTCCAACAGCTCAGGTGGTGTTCCGCAAGAAGAATGAACCAGTCAGAAGAAACCCCAGGACTTTTGGTAAGCCATATTTATAAAGAAAGACACCAAGAACTTCAGAACCTGCTGTAAATAGAATGAGTCAGCATGTTTTTGTCTCTTCCAAGCTGGGACAGAAATGAAAATTCCTTGCAGATTTCCATAGAGAATTAAGTGCCCTGAAGCTCCCCTCCTGCCCACTTACTATCAGGATTGAGAATTTGATCTAGAAGGAGACAAGGAAATGCAATATAGTTGTCTGCATGAGAATTTGGTTTTTTCTCCAGTCATTTTTTTCTATGTGGGATTTCTCCAGAAATTCATAAGAGTTAGGAAAGTGCACAAGAAACCAAATGCCCTAGGTAAACAGCTGTTTTGTGATTAACGCCCCATCCTTTAAATCTTCAGTGAGAGGTAGAGCAGCATGTCTGAAATGAAGAGTTATATTTCATTTTTGCTTTACTGTCTTTTCTGTTGAAGTTCTCCAGTGGAACAGAGATAAAGAGGACCATAATATTATTAATATTAAAGAAAGCTTTTTAAGGCCCTGTCACACTGCCCAACGGATGCAAAACTTTTGTAAAAAGGACACAGCGGACAAGAAAAATGTTCCATCCGTTGTTATCCGCTCTCAAAAGGGGCAAAAATTTGCATAACCAGAGCAGATAACACGGAAAGGAACGGACGGGGGGAGGATGCAGAGCGGATGGAAAGCGGATGCTCCACGGAAGCCTAGAGGATGGAAGCGGATGAGAGCGGATGGCATATCCACTAGGCTTCCGGGGGACCTCAGCAAAGCGGACGCGGAACAGATGAAGTGGATGCAGAGCGGACGTGGAACGGATGAAGCGGATGCACAGTGGATGCACAGCGGATGAAGCGGATGCAGAGCGGAAGCCTAGCGGAAAGCCTAGCAGAAGCCGAGCGGATGCCTTGCGTTAATTGCATATGTGGGGGGGATTTATTGCGTCAGCCCTGCGGATATAAAGGGACGCAGCTCTCAAGCAGGTCACCATTCAGAGGAAAGACCTGCTGCCAGACGGATTGAGTGCCTTGCCTGCCTGCCTGCCTTGGTGGCTGCCATCCTGCCAGCCTTGGTGCCTGCCTGCCTGCCGGCCTTGCTGCCTGCCAGCCTTGCTGCCTGCCAGCCTTGTTGCCTGCCTGCCTGCCAGCCTTGCTGCCTTCCTGCCTACAATCCTTGCTGCCTGCCAGCCTTGCTGCCTGCCTGCCTGCCAGCCTTCCTGCCAGCCTCCCTGCCAGCCAGCAACCCCACAACCATGGGGAAAAAGAGAAAGCCTCAGCCATCTGCTGCCAGCCCTGGCAAGAGTGACAGGGCCACCCTCCACCCCCTAGCCCTCACTCTGCTTCTGCTGGGGCTTCTGTAGCACGGGCTTGCTCTTCTGGGGCTGGGGCTTCTGCTGCTTCTTCTTCTGGAGGAGCTGATGATGCTGCTTCTGGCAGTGGTGCTTCTGATCATGCTTACTCTGCTGATGCTGCTCCTGGCGGTGGTGCTTCTGCTAGTGCTTACTCTGCTGAGGCTGCTCCTGGCGGTGGTGCTTCTGCTGGTGCTTACTCTGCCGAAGCTGCTCCTTGTACTGCAGATCCTGCTCGTCCTGCTTGTGCTCCTGGACTTGCTCGTCCTGCTGGTCCTGCTCGTGCTCCTGGTCTTGCTCATTCTGCTTGTCCTGCTCGTGCTCCTGGTCCTGCTCGTGCTGCTGCTGCTGCTGCTGATGATGATCCTGCTGGTGCTGCTGCTGCTGATTATGATGATGCTGATTATGATCCTGCTGGTGATGCTGCTGCTGCTGCTGATGATGATGATCCTGCTGCTGCTGCTGGTGGTGGTGGTGTGGAGGAGCAGCCTCTACAAACTATCTGTGGCGGAAGGGACACCAGCTCTATAGGGACACCAAAAGGAAGCAGGCTGCTTGGAGAGAGAAGGCGGAGAGTCTGGGCTACACATCGGATGTGCTCCTCGGCTGGTGGAAGCACATGCACACCTGGTACGGGAAGTTGCACCTCAAGAAATCTGGCCAGGCCACGGTTAAGCTGACGGATAGAGAGACCTATGTCATGGCCAGGTACAGCTTCCTGGAGGGTGAGATCCGCCACCAAGGAGCAGCAGCAGCCCCTCTCACGACCCTCTCTCTCTGGCAGCCTGCTGAGAGCCAGTCCTCTTCCGGCCGAGAGTCAACTCCTGTCTCCAGGCAGGTTTCTGTGGAGCGTGCCACGGCGGAAAACCTGCGGACAGATGTTTTAACCGTGGTGGAGTGCGTGGAGGACTCCCTGGTGCAGTGGGAGAAAGGAGACGGCACTTCCATCATAGCCTTACACCCATCCACCCACAGCTCCACCTCCACAAAAAGGCAGAGAGCCAGACAGGAGGGGCAGAGCCACACTGTCCTGCTGGAGATCAGGGACACCATCTGGAGCAGCATAGATCTCCTCTCTCAGCTGGTCCACACCAACTCCTCATCCTCCAACTGCAAGCCCTTCCTCACCTATGTCAACCAGACCCTCAGGAACATGGAGGAACCCCAGTACCAGGTGGTGAAGGACCGGATCACCGAGCTGCTTCACAACCCTCCAGATCCAGATGAGCCTGCTCCCACCCAGTCCAGGTCTGCTCCTCCACCCCAGGTGATGTCACTCCCATTCCAAGGCTTTCCACAGCCCCTCACCTACCAGGGCTACGGCTACCAGGAGGTCCAGCAGCACAGGCAGCAACCCTTCCCAGTCCAGGCACAGAGTCATTGGACAACACCGTTGCCACCGGTTCCACCGATGCCATCGATGACACCCACACCAATGATGCCACTGATGACACCGATGACACCCATGCCACAGATGCCACCAACGACAGTCCTCACCCAGCTGCAGACCAGACAGCCCCACTACACTGCTCCTTCCTCCACCCCACAGCCAAGCCCGGCCTCAGTACATCTGTCCTTGGTACTGGGGCTGACACCACATGGCATGGAGGAAAGAGCTCTCAACATCACGGGGCTGAGCCAGCTGTCCGAGAGCTTCCTCAACACACCGTCACCTGTTGTCCTCTCGGGGACAGGCACCCCAGTGACACTTCAGACCAGCACTCCAGCAGCAGCCACCTCCACAGCACCTGGACCCTTCACCCCTGAGACTGGGCACAGCTCCGAGTGACCAAGAGGAGTGCCAGAGACTGGGTGGCTACCTGTAGTCTTTATTTGGACACTTGACTTGGGTCATTTTTCTTTTACAGCTTGTGATTAATAAAGTTTATCTTTGCTTCACACACTTGCTTCATTTATTTATGTCAATAAAGTCTTGGTGGAAACTTTTAGAAATGGTTTAAGCCTTTGCATGCTTGGTGGATGGATTAAGATAGCAGTGGGATGGCCAGGGATACCTGTGGAATGGGCAATAGCTGTGGGATGGGCAGGGATACCTTTGGGATGGGTTAGGATACCTGTCGGATGGGTTAAGATAGCTGTGGGATAGATAAACCTCCAGTGCAAGCATAGTGGGACTGTATGGTCCACCCTCCCAGGTGCCACACCTATGGCCCTTCATTATCAATACTAATGTAAGCATTGATCCACACATTTGAACATAAACACAACTCTTTATTAAATGCCCTGTTCATTGTAGGCCCACCCAACATCCATGGCCCAATCTCATCAGTGTGATGAGACAGGCTGAAGGGAGCATCCATTAAGTATCTACCATCCTGTCTTGCCACTCCACTGCTCCAGCTGGGGAGTTGCACCAGTGTTTCAGGAGGTTGCGCTGCTTCTTCCCTTCACATGAGGCTCTGTTGGGGCCTTGCACATCCTCAGTGTCTATCAGGTTTCGCCCTTGCCTCCATTCCCCAGGCTCCATGTCCCCATTGCCTTGCTGGAGATCCACGAGCCTGTTCTGCAACACCGGGTAGCGGGTGCGCATGAGATTGTGCAGGATTCAGCAAGCTTCCATGATCCTCCTCACAGTCTGTGGGTGATGCTGCATGGTGTTGAGAAGTACCTGGAACCTGTTGGCCAGGATGCCAAAGGCGTTCTCCACCACCCGCCTTGCCCTGGACAGCCTGTCGTTGAAGATCCTCTCTTCACGGGTGAGGAGTCTGGAAGTGTAGGGCTTCATGAGGTAGGTTCTGAGGGAGAAGGCATCATCCCCCACGATGAAGTAGGGCACATCTTGCATGTCGTTGGGCAGGGGGTCTGGATCTGGGAAGCCCATGATGAGGTTGCGTTCCCACCCCTCCTTGAGGTCACTGGCGTTGTATACCTGGGCATCTGAACATGACCCGTTGCCTGAAGCATCGATGTATATGAACTTGTAGTCAGCATCGACCATGGCGAAGAGGACGATGCTGAAGAAGCCCTTGTAGTTGAAATAAGTGGACCCCAACTTGGCTGGTGCTTTGCAGACCACGTGCTTCCCATCTATGGCTCCAATGGTGTGTGGTAAGTTCCACTTCTGATACCACTGCTCTGCAACTTTCTTCCAGCCTTCTTCAATGGAGGGGCACTGGAGGAGCTCCTCCAGGTATTCTTTGATGATGGCCTGCACCACTTCTCTGACCACAATGCTCATGGTGTTGTGTGGCACCCTCCAGCCATACTGCATGCTCCTGTAGGTGGTCCCTGAGGCCAGGTGGCGCAGAGTCAATGCCACCTTGAGCCCAGGGTCCAGGCTGGGCCGGAAGTTGGTGCTCTGCTTGGTCAACCTGGGTGTCAGCCGCTGCACAACTTCGTCAAACATGGCTGGAGGCATCCTCATGAAGTTCTGGAACGCCCAAGTGTCTTCGTTCCGAAGCTCCACCATCAGCTTGTTATACAGTCCATACTCTGCTCTTCTCCCGATCCATCTTCAGACCCAGACACTTCTTGGCCGCCTCTTTTTCTTCCCATAGTAGAGTTCACAGAGCCTGCAGATGGCTTCGCACTGTTGCAGAAGGATGGTGGCTACCAAAAGGAGTTTGTTACAATCCATGGTGGAGATGACTGGATGCTGTGGAAGAGGAAGAGTCAGATGAAGGCTGGAGAGGTCTGCATAGCAGGGCTGCTGGTCTGAAAGTGAGATCCAGGTGAGTTGCGCCCCCTTTTTATAGGCAATATAGATTTTCCTCTATGTGTCCCTTTGCATCCTCTAGGCATCCTCTATACATCCTTAACATCCGAGATAGGTCCCCTCTGCGAACGTTTTTTCCATTTTAAATGCTTTCTTTGCATGTTGCATCCGCTTTCATCCTTTCTCCATTCGTGCTACTAACGTTGCATGTCCGTTCCGTGTCCGTTCTGCTTCCTCCCTGCGTCCATTTACCCCTGGAGCGGATTGAGTTGCGCGGATGCGCAGCGGATGCCTAGTGGATATAGCGGATGCGTAACGGATGCAGAACGGATGTCCCCCGTATGCCTAGCGGATGCAGAACGGACGCATTCGATACATTTTCCGCTCAAAAGTTTTGAGCAGCTCAAAACCTCTGAGCGGATGAAACGTCAATAGACAGATGCTGGACGGATAGAAAGGAAGCAAAACGGAGACAGTGAGTACAGAACGGAAGCATCGCGTTAACCAGCAGATGGCAAGTGTTTTTCTCCATTTTACATCCTCTTTCCATCCGTTGGTGCAGTGTGACAGGGGCTTTAACATTCTGACAAAAATTGTCTTTAAATCTCTTGAAAACTACAGCAACATACGGTTGCACAATGACATCTTTTCTTTGGTTTTCTTCAAGTTTTATATTTCTCTGAGAAAGAACCTATTGGTTTTATGAAACACTGGATAAGTTAGAATATTTTTAATTAATTGAAAGGTTTTTTTTAAAATTGAAATATAAAATTATGCACCCAATTGTTATAGCCTCTCCTATCTGGCTCACCTTTCCTCTATCTTAACAAGTGTAAAGTCCTCAGTTAAGGTGTCATAATGACCATTAAATTATTGCTGACCCTGTCTGATATTTCTGAAGAACAAGAGACAGAGAGACACTGTCCTTCAGTGGATAGTTAGTCTTCTTTTAGCAGCATTTCTGTCCTAGGCTTTATGGTGTACAGATAAGACATGTATGCTGGGAACTAAGTAAGAAAAACAAACATTGTTATCTTCTGAGTTAACTGAGCAATTACTAATTCTTCAGAGAGAAATAAAGTAGGACTGCAGTTTGTGAAGGGGAAATTATTTCATTGTTGCTTCATGTTTCATTGCGCAGAAATTCTATGGCAGACTAAGGGTCTGACAAAACAACTATCCTACTAATCCTACACCAGTACAGGAAATCCTAGACTTACAACCATCCATTTAGTGATCATTCAAAGTTACAGCAGCACCGAAAAAAATGACTTATGATGGTTTTTCACACTTATGACTGCTGCACCTTCCCTGTGGTCACATGATCAAAATTCAGACCCTTGACATCTGGCATGTATTTATGACCGTTGCATTGTCCTGGGGTCATGTGATCATCTTTTGGTACCTTCTGACAAGCAAAGTCAATGGGGAAGCCAAATTCACTTAACAACCGTGTTACTAACTTAACAACTGCAGTGATACAATTGGAATGGCTTGCCTTGAGAAATTGTGGACGAAAAACTGGAGGTTTTTAAGAAGAGACTGGAATCATATGTCTGGAAGGATCAGGTTATCTGGCTTCAGCAGGAGGTTGGACTAGAAGATCTCCAAGATCTCTCTTCCCTGTTATTCTGTGATGCACTTAACAACTGTGGCAAGGAAGGTTGTAAAATGGACCAAAACTCACTAAACTATCTCACTTAGCAACAGAATTTTTGGGCTCAATTGTGGTCATAAGTCAAGGACTACTTGTACTTTAAAGGAAGCACCTGCATGATTACATAGAACTGTTTCCTTACCAAAATGTGCTCAAGACCTGACCATCTCTGAGAGTCAATAAGAGGAAAGGTGCTCAAAAGGATGATATTACAGGTTTAAAAAAGAAGTTGGACCAAGAGTCAGGAAATAATTTTCCCGCAACAGATTAGAGACAGAGTAACAATTTTGCTACACTGGTTCAGTAAGACAGCTAGAGGAAGGAGAAGTCATTCCTGTGGCAAAGAAGGAGGTGAAAATTTTAGAGGAAATGGATATCAGCAGGTCTGGCAAAATGCATTCATTATTTTTTTAAAAATATACCTATGATTGTTCTGTTTGCAAAACATTTTCTAAAACAGACATGTGGATAGATGTCTACTTCATTATTCATCAAACTTACATTTGTGAAAGTTGAAACTCTTATTTATATGGATTATAACCCAATAACCACATTATTGCACTGAGGAAACTGGGGATCCGCAATTTTTTTCAGGATATTAAATTGAAGGCCCAGAATGAATTAGTGCTTGATATCGAATAAATTCCCAAAACTATTTAGGTTTTAAATTGTACTCTTAATGATACATTTCTTAAAACTCTTTTATGATGTTAAACGCTGCTATTTTAGAAATCCTCTTTGCATCCAAATATTTCTTGGTATCCCTACTTATTTCAGCATTCTAAAAAATATATGGTAATAAGCCTCCTTAATAAGACAATATTTTTTGATCTCTTTTAAAAAACAAAAATCCCAAATGTTCCCATCAAATAGGGGTTTTTTTTGTCCTTAAGTATTATCAGGGAACACTTTAGATTATCAACCAGAAACAGAATAGGAGCAAACACGGTACCTTTTAAAATCAGTGTTCATCCCTTGAGAAAACAATCCTAACATGGAGAAGACATGGAGGGAAAGTCCAACAAGCCAGAAGACGTTACAGAAGGGGCTCCCCCTTCAAATGCAAGTCTCCTTGAACAATATCTGCTGTTTACCAAAGATAAACCTGAGTCTTTCCACAACTGAGGACTGTCTTTCAAGGACAGTCACTGATCAGGGGACACTGTGTGAGGTGGAAGCAATGTGCATGACAACAATAGGAAAACTACTAGGTAGTGGAAAACAATATGGAAACTGAAGGAAAAATGCAGAGTCCTTTGAGGAATTAAGAAAGCAACATGTATTACAAACTAAAATCATTGGCTTTTGCTGCAAAGAAAATAAACTATTGAGTGAAAGCAAGTTGGATGTAGTAACTAAGGCACGGATGTCAAATTCGTCGCATCACATTGCTGTTATGTGACATTTCTTAACGTTTTTCCCTTCATGGAGCTGGGGTAGGCACAGCCTGCGTGTGATCCATCCAGTCCACAGGCTGTCAGTTTGACATCCCTGGGCTGAGGCATCAGGCTAGAAATCAGGACACTGTGAGTTCTAGTTCTGCCTTAAACATGAAGCTAGTTGAGAGGACTTGGGCTAGTCATTCTCTCTGCATCTTAGGAAGGAGGCAAAAACAAGCCATTCCCCTCCCCCAAAAAAAGCCCTTTGTTTGCCAAGAAAACTGCAGGGAATACAGTAGTCCAGGCAATTGCCAGGTGTCAAAAACTGACCTGAACATCTGTATTAAACCTAAGGAAAAATCAGGTCAGGAGAGAATAAAACAAGAAAGTTGTGCACTCTTGGCATTATATGTGAATTTATCAAGAACAGTTACATAGAAAGCACAGCCGGATAGTTTATTGGTCAGAGCATCAGCCTTTGATGTGGAAGACCGAGATTTAAAACCTTGCTGGTACCTACTTTACCAGTAGAGATCCTTGGGCAAAGACTTATTAATACTTCAGCTCAAAAATGAGAGTGACAAGTATTAGGAAAGTCATGTCAACTCATTCAGATTAACAGGTTCTACATCAGATGTTGGGGAACCAGGACATCCTGATGTAAATGGGCTATTAGAACAAATAATACATGGATGAGACAAGAGAACCTGGAATTGATGGAATAGCAGACCTAATGAGAAGTTATATGGTTGGACAAAAGATCTATGTCCACACTAAATGAGAAATAACTACTTCAACATAGTGAAGAGAAAGCTGCTCTCACAGCTTGAGATAGACCAATTACTAGGTGAATGCCTGACACTATACAAAGTTAACAACATACAAACCACCTATCTTAATGAGATTATGGAAAACAAGTTTTGGAATTAACTCAAGACAGTTCACATAAGTGGCCATCAAGTGTGGTGTATACCATGGTGATGCACTATCCCTGCCACTCTTCCACATAGTCTTAAACACCTCCAGCCAGACAATCACAAGTTCTAAAGTGGAACTACCATCAGTCACTGCCTCTAGATCAAGCTGTATGTGCAGAGTGAATGAGATATCAACTTGCTGATTCACATGGATCTGCAATGAGGACATTGGGATGTCATTCAGATTGTAGAAGTTTGATCAGATAGCAGAAAAGGGTGGGAAGTTTATCAAGACTGATTGGGTAGACTAGTAGGCTAGTGACTAGTGGGCCAAATAGCAAACAATACTGATCAGCTATGAATACCTTGATGTTGCATGGTCACATGAGAATCATGTTGAGGGGACAAGGAAGACAGCATCATCCAAATACCACAAAGTACCTAAAAGGCCTAAAGAGCCAACTCAATGGAAGGAACAAGATCCATGCCATCAACACGTATGCCTGCCTGTCATCAATACCTTGTCAGTCTAGTGAGCTGGCCAAAGGAGGACCCTCTGATATGAAGATCTGGAAGCTTCTCTCAATGTACAGAGGTTTCCATAACAGGTCCAACACCCAAAACCTAAACACCAACTGGAAAGAGGGTGGTTGAGATCTGGTAAGTGTCAAAGCCACTGTCCTGAATGAAACCCAGAGCATCCTGGAGTACATCAATAAGATGGCACCCAAATATGAGCTGCTGAGAGAATGCCTGAGGCAGCAGTGGACATGGGAAACAGAGAAAATGCCATGGCAGGACAAGTCCTTGCATAGGATGTCCCACTGGTATACAGCCAAGGTGACAGATATTACCGTGTTTCTCCAACAATACGGCCTCCCCCAATAGGAAGTTCCAGCATGTTTTATAGGCATAAAATGAAATTAAGCCCCTCCCCCCAAATTAAGGCCTATATTAAACATGAGAAATGGGGGGAATGGTGGGGGGGCTTGCTGTTAGGAAGTACTTTTGTTGCACGCTCGGATATGGTGCTGTCTGTGTTGACCTCAGCGTTGGTGGGGCAACCGTTGGTATCGGGAGACCTTCTGCCACCGTTGCTTTCCCTTCTCCCCATGCTGCTGCGGCATTTAGAACAATGCCATGGCATTTGGCGCAGCCATATGGCATTTGGTGCAGCCATGTGGCATTTGGCACAGCCACGCGACGTTTGGCGCAGCCCCGTGGTGTTTGGCGCAGCCACACACCGTTTGGCACAGCCACACGGCATTTGGTGCAGCCACGCAGTGTTTGCCACAGCCACGCGGGGCCAGCCAGGGTTCCTCCCTGGAACCAGAGACCAGTGGAGACACTCGGCTTCAGGCGCTCTTGTTGCCACCTTCCCGGACATCGTTCGAAGGCAAAGCCCATTCTTTTAAAAAATGATGCCCTACTACCAGTACGACAAAGCCTCCCCTGCCCTAGAGGGCAGCCCAGCCCCACATGGGAAGGTGAATCTCCTGGGGCCGCAGTGCAGGATCGGCCCACCACGGGAGAAACGCCCAGCCGCCATCCCTGCCTGATGCTGGGCAGAGCATGAAGAGGGGCCTGCCTGGGGCGCCCAGCGCAGCTAACAGGTGGGCCCTCCTGCCCCATGGCAGAGCTCTGGCCAAGGCAGTGAGTGCCTCCCCACCAACCCTCTGCTCATTCCACCAGGGCCGTGCCCAAGCCAGGTGAGCTGGGCAGAGCAGGGAAAGTGAGCCGCGAGTGCATGCCCACCTGCCAAGCAAAAGAGCTGGGCTGACCTGAGCTTGGTTTCCCAAGTACCCCCAGCCTAACCCCGAAGGGGCCACCGGGAGAGGCTGCCCAAGGCAGTGATAGTGCCCACCCATCTGCGGATAGCGAGGTGAGGCAAGGTGATGGCAGTGCTGCTTCCCTGGCTGGTGGGTCTGGCGGAGAGAGCCTGAAGCCACCCATCCTGAGATGAGCAGAGTACCCAGTGGGGAGGCACTCACTGCCTTACCCAGAGCTCCTCCGCTGGGCAGGAGGGCCTGCCTGTCAGCTGCACTGGGCGACCCAGGCGAAGCTCTTCATGCTCTGCCCGACGCCAGGCAGGGATGGTGGCTGGGCACTTCTCCCAGGGTGGACTAATCCTGTGCTACAGCCCCAGGAGATTTGCATTCCCATGTGGGGATGGGCTGCCGTCTCAGGCAGGGAAGGCTTTGTTGTACCGGTATAGTAGGGCGTCGTTTTTAAAAGAATGGGCTTTGCCTTCGAACAATGCCTGGGAAGGCGGCGACAGGAGCGCCTGAAGCCGAGTGTCTCTGCCGGTCTCCGGTTGCAGGGAGGAGCCCTGGCTGGCCCCAGTGGCTGCGCCCAATACTGTGGCGTTGCTCCAAACGCTGCGGCAGCACGGGGAATAGGGAAAGCAATGGTGGCGAAAGCTCTCCCAATACGAAGTGCCCCACCAACGCCAAGGTCAACATCCAAGCTGTCACTGCCTGCCCACCCGAGGATGCAAGGGGGGAATTAAGTCACCCCCCAAAAAGACAGCCTAGCGGTTTTTTCTGGGGTCAAAAAAAAATAAGGCCCAGCCTTATTTTGTGAGAAACACTGTAGGAAAACCTACCAGTGGCTGGATTAACTTCAAGATGAATTTAGAAAAACTGAGGAACATAGGCATGATTGGGATACATGCTGAATAATTAAAAAAGAATATTAAAAAAAGTCACTGTTTGTTCCATTACCATAGAAAATCCTCCAAACGTATCAGTCATATCGAGCTGTGGAATGTACTTTTAAAAATAGGCATTTCAAAGCATCTCATTGTCCTCATGCAATGAGGTAGTCATGAAGCCCAGTATGGACAGATCATGCTGAAACAGACTGGCTTTAGCAAAAGCAGTGAGGTAGGACTTATGGTCTCTCCTTATTTATTCAACCTAAATGCAAAATATATAGTATATTTAGGGAATGTGGATTGGTAGAAGATGAGCATGATTTTAAAATTAGAAGAACCATAAATAACCTGCAGTAGGCTGATGAAACCCTATTAATAGCTGAAAATGCAAATTACCTCCAAGTTCTAGTAATGAAAATGGAAGAGCACAGTGGAAAAATGAGACTATGATTACAAATAAAATGGAGGCTGATTGGAAAGGAAGTTTATTGATGAGCAGAACCAACACAGAGAGTTTGCAGTTCTGGGACAGCTGAACAATTTGTTTGGTTTGTACATGGGCTTTTATACAGTTTTTACAGCACTTTGTTTTCTAGAGGTTTGCTTTTTGTGTTTTGTTATTTGATTTTGGCTGGCTTGTTTAGCAAAGGCTAGTAATGGTCTTCCTTTGGCTTAATCCTGTCAAACAGATGTAATTAATGTTATCTGTTGCATCTAACCTGCCTTTCTTAATGGGCTAGTATAGTTTGCACTTTTCTCAGTGAATGGAGTTAAGATCATATCCTGTCCTTCTTAATCCCTTCACCTGAGCAAAAGGCATTTTGTTTGTGAATAGATTGGCCAGGGATTTCTTAATGGGCACAAATATCCATTTCTAAAGACTTCTTGCATCTGCTGGTGGCTGTTTTATTATGCAGGAAGCTCCATATCTCCTTTGGGAAATACAATATTCTACTTCTTTTTAATATTCCCCAAAATATTTCATTCTCTAGAAGGGAGGCTTCCCACATATGAAAGTGTTAAATAACTTCTGCCTTTTAGAAATCCAATATCAATACTAAAGCACTCAGCAATCACTAACCAGCAGTTGGTAAAGTAAATATTAAAGCCTTGAAAAAAAATATTCTGATGCTACAGCATGTCTATACCTGCAAAGGTCAGAATCCTGAAGGCAATGGTTTTCCCTGTGACCCTCTGTAGCAACAAAAGTTGGATTTTGAAGAAGCAAGATAGAAAGAGTATTAAAGCTTTTGAATGCTGGCATTAGAAAAGATACCTGACAGTAACATGGATAGCCAAGAAAACAAATGAATCATCCATCAGATCAGGGGTGGGATATGACAGGGTTAACTACCAGTTCGGGATTTACGAAATTTCCTGCCCTTCCCTGCCTGCTGTGAGCCGCAGTGCCTTTAATTATCATTAGCACGCAGCATGCTGAGAAGCAGCCTTTGGAACAGCTCTCTTTTCTTAGCTGTGCCTCATTCGGCAGCTGAAGTTGAAAAATCAGGAAATAAAGATCAGGTAAGAGCCCGGGTGAGCAGGTGGGCAAAAACATCAGCAGACATAGAACCGGTTCTATGTCTGCTGCTCTTCAGAACTACCAGTTATACAGAGGTGGACAGAACTAGTAGAAACCCACCCCGCATCAGAACAATCCAGAATTCTTACTCAAGCACAAATGTCCCAGCTCAAATTATCATGAGCCTGTTTAGTGATATGGTTGAGGCACACCAGTATCTCTGCTACAGAACAAGTCTATGGTGAGGAGTCACTGGCCTGGGAGTTTTTCTGAATGCTTACATGTTCCACTTATCTATATTTCTTAAAATCGATCAAGGGAATGAAAAGAGAAAGGTGGAAAATATTCATTATGAATGAAATATTTGTTCCAAATATAAAATAGAACAGCAATTTTCAACAAAGGACATTAACCTAAGGTGCCTTTGGACAATTCTGATCCCCACAATTCAAGAGAGATGAAAGATTAGGGAGAACTGACTTAGCAGAGATTTTCACAAGTAAAACAATCCATTTATACAAATTCTTTCACTCAAAAGATTCTTGGTAGATTAAGTCTTGCCTTGGGCCCAGAAGGTTGGTGAAAGAGTTTTGATATTTTCCTAAGTTCCTGTTACTTTTGAATTTATCTACAATAAATTGTTATTGTTGCACATTGACCATGGATAAATCTTGATTTCAGGGAAGATTCGAGTATTTATTTCAACTGAAAGGAAACAGGTGACACTAGCCTACTCCATTTCAACTGTTGTGGTCCACTGGCGGCCTATAGAGCTGACAACAGAGTTGGACAGTGGGAAGGAATATGGGCCAGTCCTGGAGTCAAGGGAAGGTTCAGACGAGGGATCTGCATCTAATCAGAGATGGGGCCAGGGCCATCTGGGAGTTATGTGCTGACTCCGGAGCCTCCAGAATCTGGCATCAGCAAGGCAGAGGAACAGGGGGAGCCTGTTCCCAATGCACGCTTGCACAGAGCTGCCAGAAGGCAAAAACAGTTAAGACAAAGAGGGCGACTCAGGAGTAAGGCTTGGAGATGATTGGCCCTTTCCATAAGACATAAAGGAGGAGCAAAGGGACATGAGCCTTTGCAGGAAGCAACTTTGTTCATTCTGATCAGTTTAAACTCTGAAGCTCCATGTTGACTTTTTGCTCCATTTGGTCTTGTACAGCTAATTGGCAATTTAGTCATTGGCAGCATTTCAAGGGAGATAAAGGTGGGTGTTTGGGACTCGTTACGGATGGTGAATGAATATAATTCACAGCCATTGAAATAAAAAGAGAGTTTTGGGAATGAAGCATGTGATTGTGACTGTCTCAGGAAGCCTTGGTCAGAACAGCAACTCCTTGTAAAATTCCAGTTCTAATGTTTTTTTTATGCAGGCCTGTCAAACTGGCAGCCCCTGGACCAGATATGTCACATGCAAGCCATGCCCGCTCCAGCTCTGCAAAGGCAAAAAATGTCACGATATTTCATGATACATCACGTGACACGATCGAGTTTGACATCCATGTTCTATAGCTTTAATGTGCTGAAAATAATGACATCATAACAGCTGTACCCAAATGAAGAGATCAGGATCCTTTCAGGGTTATTGTAAAAGTTTTACTGATATATGAATATCAGTTCAGGGTTGAACTGTGGAATCCTTGCTGCTCAGGGAGTTCAATCTTTTACTTACAGATGTTTAATTACTCAACTGAGTAACATCTTCAGTGCTAGAATGAAATGGAATTTGCTCTCTGTTTATATCCAATAGCTTTTAATGCTACATTTTGGCAGTTTCTTGATTAGGTTTTCTGTTGCTTGATTGTTTGTCTTATGTTAATCCTGGTGCCAATCCCTGTTTATCTGGGTATTGATTGCTGGTGGGAGTGGAGGTGTTCTTATCTTTTTGTTTCCTCTTTAGTTTTGAGGTTGTCTCTTTTGAAATGATGCATAACTTTTTAATTACTTAATTACTTAATTAATTTCTGAATGAAGTGCTTAAGTATTGTTTACACCAGACAAACAATCAAGCAGTAAGTAATACCTAACAAATGCTATGTCTTTTTCTGATGCTAAATTGACTATTGAGAAATCCAGTTTTAAAAATTTGGGGAAAAAATGATGAAATGGAAAAATTGGATGGAAGCAGGAATATTGATCTTGAATCAACTGATAGATGATACAGATGAAGTTTTATCATATTCTGCTTCAAAAGACAAATAGCACTTGCAAGATGTAGCCCAATGGAAATATTTTCAATTACATTTGCTGACAACATTGTCTGGACCAGGATCATTCTCAGCTTCTGAGACACCAGAGATGAGATGAGGCTAACAGAGTTGGAAGGGACCATGTAGGTCATCTAGTCCAACCCCTACCCAAGCAGGAATCCCTACACCATTTCTGACAGATAGCTGTCTCTTCTTGAAAGCTTCCAGTGATGAAGCTCCCACAACTTCTGAAGGCAAGATGTTCCATTGGTTGATTATTCTCACTGTCAGAAAAATTCTCCTTATTTCCAGGTTATTCAGTTTCCATCCATTATTCCTTGTCTGGCCTTCAGGTGCTTTGGAAAACAGCTTGATCCCCTCCTCTCTGTGGCAGCCCTTTAAATATTGGAACATTGCTATCATGTCTCCCTGGTCCTTCTCTTCACTAGACTAGCCATGCCCAATTCCTGTAACCATTCATTTTATATTTTAGCCTCCAGTCACCTAATCATCTTGGTTGCTCTTCTCTGCACTTTTTCTAGAGTCTCAGCATCTTTTTTATAGTATGGTGACCAAAGCTAGATGCAATATTCTAGGTGTGGTCTTACTAAGGCTTTATATGGTATTAGTACCTCACTTGATCTTGATTGTATTCCTCTGTTAATGCAGTTTAGGATTGCATTAGCTTTTTTGGCTGTTGCTGCATACTGTTGGTTCACATTTAATTGGTTGTCTGCTAAGACTCCAAGATCCCTCTTCCTGTTACTGCTATTAAGCCTGGTTTCAACCAGTCTGTTTGTGTACTTTTGGTTTTTGTTCCCTAAGTGTAAGTCTTTACTTTTATCTACACTGAATTTCATTTTGTTAGATAGAGCCCAGTCTTCAAATCTGTTAAGATCCATTTGGATCTTGAACCTATCACCTAGGGCAGCAGTCACCAACCGGTGGGCCGCAGCCCACTTGTGTGCCGTGAGAAAATTTTGGTGGGCCGCAGAGAAATCTCACCCCCTTAGCACCCTCACAAAGCAATTAATCCAGGTTGCGCAGAAACACAAGGCTGCGCCGCCCACATGGCCCATGGGAACCCTCCCTGCCCACTCACTCCTTACCCATAAACTTGCCTGCTAAATTTCTATTTTTCCTTTTTCCAACCATCATCGGTTCTGCTGTGCCAGGAGATTTAGATTATCTAGAAAGCAGGAAATGGTTGGATTTCTTGCTTTCTAGCGAGTCTTTAGATCTTCAGCTCTGCTTTAAGTACAGCCAAACCTCCCTTAAGCCCATGTCACACTGCACCAACGAATGCAAAGAGGATGTAAAATGGACAAAAAAGCTTGCCATCCGTTGGAAAACGCGATGCATCCATTGTGTACTCACTGCGTACGTCTTTCATATGCTCTATCTGTCAAACATCCGTCTACTGCTATTTCATCCACTCAAAAAGTTTTGAGCTGCACAAAACTTTTTGAGCGGATGAACTTTCCACCGCGTATGATCTACATCCGCGACACATACGGGCAACAAACGTTCTACGTCCATTGTCATCCGTTACACGTCCGTTGTATCCTCTCGGCATCCTCTGGCCATCCGCGCAACTCACATCTGCTCCAGCAGAAAGCGGAAAGAGGGAGGAAGCGAAAGATACGCGGAACGTCCACACAGCGTGAGTAGCATGGACATAGAAAGGATGAAAGCAGATGCAACTCAGATATAAAGCATTAAAACAGACAAAACGTTCGCATATGGGACGTTTCTTGGATATTTAGGATGTCTGCAGGATGTCTAGAATATGTGGAAGGACACCTAGCGGAAAGCCAACATTTCCTACAAAAAGGGGGAGGAAATCACCTGGATCTCACTATCAGTCCAGCAGCCGTGCTCTGCAGACCTCTTCAGCCTTGGTCTTGCTCTTCCACATCATCCATTGATCTCCACCATGGATCATCGCACACTCCTTTTGGTAGCCGCCATCATTCAACACCAGAACCAAGCCCTCTTCAGACTGTTTCACCTTTTCTACGCAAGGAGAAGGAGATGTCCAAGAGCTGTCTGGGTCCAAAGATGGATCGGGAGAAGAGTGGAGTTTGGACTCGATGACAAGTTGATGGTGGAGTTGAGGAATGAAGTCCCTCGTGCATTCCAGCACTTCATGAGGATCCCACCAGCCATGTTTGACAAAGTTGTGGAGCATCTGAGACCCAGGTTGACCAAGCCAAGCACCAACTTCCATCCCAGCCTGGACCCTGGACTGAAGGTGGCACTGACTCTGCGGCACCTGGCCTCTGGGACCACATACAGAAACATGCAGTATGCCTGGAGGGTGCCACACAACACCATCAGCATTGTGGTCAGAGACGTGGTGCAGGCCATCATCGAAGAATATGTGGAGGAGCTCCTCCAGTGCCCCACCACTGAAGAAGGCTGGAGGAAAGTTGCAGAGCAGTGGTATCAGAGGTGGAACTTTCTCCACACAGTTGGAACCATAGATGGGAAGCACGTGGCCTGCAAAGCTCCAGCCAACTCAGGGTCCAATTATTTCAACTCCAAGGGCTTCTTCAGCATCATCCTCTTTGCCATGGTTGATGCTGACTACAAGTTCATGTACATCGATGCTTCAGGCAATGGGTCAGCTTCAGATGCCCAGATATACGACACCAGTGACCTCAAGAGTGGAACGCAAGCTCATCATGGGTCTGCCTCTCTACCTGCTTTCTATGGAGGTGGAGCTGGGTGTGGGTTGGTCTCTGGTGGTTGCTTCTTCTTGCTCCATCTGAGACAGGGGATCCTCCACGTCTTCTGGCATGGGGAGTGCAGCTGTCGGGGGGGTCTCTGTCGGGGGGCCCTCCAAAGACACCTGCCTGGACACTGTAGCTGTCTCCTGGCTGGAAGAGGAGTGGCTCTCTGTGGGCTGTCTGAGGGAGAGGGTTGACAGAGGGGCTGCACCTCGGTGGCGGATCTCACCCTCCAGGAAGCCATGACATAGGTCTCCTGGTCAGTGAGCTTGACAGCGGCCTGCCCAGATTTCTTCAGGTGCAGCTTGCCATACCAGGTGTGCATGTGCTTCCATCACCTAAGGAGTACTTCTGAAGTGTAGCCCAGGCTCTCCGCCTTCTCTCTCCATGCTGCCTGCTTCTGCTTGGTGTCGCGATAGAGCCTGTGGCCCTTCCTCCACAAGTACCCGTTCTCCCTCAGCCATTCCAGCACCTCCTCCTCATGGTCCTCAGAAATGGAGTACTGTTTCCTCTCCCCCTTCTCCTTGCCTTGCCTTTTCCTCCCTCTGGCAGGGGCTTCAGGGCCTTCAGCAGCAGGGCTTTGAGGGCCTTGGGGCTGGTCCATCACAGCAGCAGGAGAAGCAGCAGCAGCAGCAGGAGAAGCAGCAGCCGCAGCAGGAGAAGCACCAGCAGCAGCACCAGCAGCAGGAGAAGCAGCAGCAGCTGCAGGAGAAGCAGCAGCACCAGCAGAAAAAGCACCAGCAGCACCAGGAGCACCACCACCACCAGCAGCAGCAGAAGCACCAGCAGCAGCAGAAGCAGGAGAAGCACCAGCAGCACCAGCAGCACCAGCAGGAGAAGCACCAGCAACACGAGGAGCACCACCAGCAGCACCAGCAGCTTCAGAGACAGCGCCAGGGGGTGGGATGGTGGTTCTGTCCTTCTTGCCAGGGCTGGCAGGAGTAGGCACAGGCTTCCTCTTCTTCCCCATGGTGTTCTCTCAAGATGTCTCTGGCAGCAGGTCTTTCCTCTGAATGCTGACTGCTTGCAAGCTGCCTCCTTTTATATCCGGAGAGCTTACGCAATTCATCCTCCCCACATGCGCAGTGAATGCTTTGCATTCGCTACGCATCCGCTATGCATCCTATAGGCATCCGTGATGCATCCGCATCATCCGCTACGCATCCGCTCCTTCCGCTACGCGTCCGCTTTTCTGTTCTCCCCCGGAAGCCCTGTGGATGTGTCCTCTGCTTCCATCCGTTTCCATCCGCTAGGCTTCCTACGAACATCCGCTTTACACCCCTGCTACATCCTCCCCACGTCCGTTCCTTTCCGTTGTTGTCCGCTCTGTTTATGCAAATTTGGGGCACTTTTGAGAGCGGATAACAACGGGTGGAAAATTTGCTTGTCTGCTGTGTCCTTTTTACATACGTTTTGCATCTGTCGGCCAGTATGACCTAGCCTTTAGGACTGAAGGTTTGCTTGCAAGCAAATTTAGTGCAGACTCACAGCAAGCAAATTTAAGAGACTGAACTAGCTGATGGCAGACAGATAGATCTCTGAATGAACCTGTGATTCTGTGAGCAACTCAATCTGCCTGCCTGCTTTGCCTGATTTTGGGTAAAAGTTGCTCTTTTTTTACAAAAAAATCAATGTTTATATAAACATTTATAATATTTACATACAAGTCATGCCCAGCTAGTCACATGACCACCAAACCACACCTACAAATTAGACCACACCTAAAGAACCAGTTAGTGGTCCCTGGGATCTAAAATTATAAGTTTGGTGGTCCCTGAGGTCCAAAAGGTTGGCAACCTCTGATCTAGGGTGTTAGCTATTCCCAGGAGTGGGATGCTACCGGTTTGGCCTGGTTCTATAAAACCTGTAGCTAAGAAGAGCAGCTGACACCAAACTGGTTCGGTGTTTGGCCCATCCGCATGCCTGGGCTCTAAGCTGTCCTTTATTCCCTGCTTTTACCTCCTCAGCTGCTTTACGCAGCTCAGCTGAGGTTAAAAAAGCAGGAAACAAGAGGATTTTCAAATGCTGCACACCCGAGCACAGCGCTTGTCAGCTGTCCAGGTGGCACAGCTGATGATTTCTTGCAAATGTTGCACACACGATTGCCCCCATTCACTCTACTGGCTGGCCCCATCCCTCCCCGCCCACTCACTCCTTACCTGGCATGCAAGCCATCCAACTTGTCTGGTTTGGTAAATTGCTATTTTTCCTTAATTTTCCCGACCATCAGCCATTCTGCTCGGCCAGGAGATTTAGGTAGCTAGAAAGCAGGAAATCCTTGGATTTCTTGCTTTCTAGCAGTGGTGAACCGTGAGCACTACAGCTGGGCCTTCACCTCAGCCCTCACTTTTCTTTTAATTCCAGTTCTGGAGTTGGTCTTCCGTTTTTTATTATTTGGAGTTTTTCTGTGAAGGGCCACCTTGAAAAAGGTGATGCTAACAAGCTAGCCACAGCTTCGTTCTCGTTTTCCGCCATTTAATTGTCACTCACCGCTCTCACCACTCTGCCCGCCTTTCGGACTTCACGAAGGCCTATGATCTTTTGTTTTTGTCCCACCCACTTAAAATCAAACTGTGATTGGTCAGTTTTCCCATCACTCTCCAAACCAAAACACATAGCTTGGCCTTCCCCTGGATTCATGAAGTCCTAACCAATTAATGAGCCAGCTAACCGGGCTTTGATAGAGACAGACAATTCTGATTGGATAATATGTTTCAGGACAGTAACCCTTTCATTGCTGATGTGAACTTGACAGTAAACTTAACTTTAGAACATAGATTAGAGAAAATGTATTAAATGTATTGTATTAAATTAAATTAGATAGATTATATATAATAATTTAATACTTATATTTTTTGGTCCAGATTTTTTTAAGGCCTTCTCTGAAGGTGTAGAAGGCCCTGAAGGTTCCCCTCTGCTTTCTAGATAATCTGAAAGCAGAGCCAAACCTTCCTTAGGACTGAAGCTTTTCAGTGCAGACTCAGGTAGCTGATTGCAGATAGATAGATCTCTAAATTAATCAGTGATTCTGTGAGCAATTCAATCTGCCTTCCTGTTTTGCCTGCATTTGGATAAAATTGCTCTTTTTTAATAAAAAAAATCAATATTTACATACATGGTGTGTTTTGAGTTAATTTTGTGAGTTTACTTGCAAGCAAATTTTATGTGACAGACTCAGCCAATTGCAGATAGATAGATCTCTAAGTGAATCTGTGATTCTGTGAGCAACTCAATCTGCCTGCCTACTTTGCCTGCTTTTGGGTAAAAGTTTCTCTTTTTTTAAAAAAAAATCAATATTTACATAAATATAATATTTACATACAAGCCATGCCCACCCAGTCACATGACCACCAAGCCATGACCAGTCAGCAAGCCATGGCCACCCAGTCACATGACCAGCAAGCCACACCCACAAATTAGGCCACACCCACAGAACGGTTGTTCAGAAATTTGAATCCCACCCCTGGCTATTCCTGCCAGCTTAGTATCATTTGCAAATTTGATTCTATTCCCTCATCTAAGTCATTATGAAGATATTGAAGAATACTGGGCCTAAGATGGAACCTTGTGGTAGCCCACTGCTTACTTCCCTCCATGTAAATGAAGTACCATTAAGGACTAGTCATTGAGTGTGGTTTGTCAGCCAGTTACAAATCCATCTGATGGTGATGCTATCTATCCCACTTTTTTGTAGCCTGCCAAGAAGTAGGTTGTGGTCTACTTTGTCGAATGCCTTGCTGAAGTCTAAGTATATTATGTCCATAGTATTTCACTGGTCTACTAATGTAGACACTATGTTGAAGAATGTAATAAGATTAGTTTGGTATGATCTGTTCTTAACAAACCCATACTGCTTCATTACTTTACTTATTTCTAGATGTTGGCAGATCTGTTGTTGTTTTTTTTAATTATCTTTTCCAGTATCTTCCCAGGTGTAGATGTTAGACTGATTGGGTCTGTTCTTCCCCCTTTTTTTTTTTGAAGATGGGAACCACATCAGCTCATTTCCAGTCCTCCGGCAGTTCCCCAGTGCTCCAGGATTTTTGGAAGATATGGTACAGTGGTTCTGAGAGGTCCTTTGCCAGGTCTTTTAGAACTCTGGGATATAATCTGTCAGATCCCAATGATTTGTATTGATCAAAATTAGACTGGTGTTCTTTTACCATTTTTGCTTTTATTTCTAGTTTGTCTTTTACAATTATGTTTTTGATAGGTAGGATTATAGATTCTTTTTGTGTGAAGACCAATGCAAAGAATGAGTTAAGCAGTTCTGCTTTCTCTCTGCTGCCGGTTACTTCTTTGCTGTCTTCACTCTTTAGTGGACTGACTGTTTCTTGATTTTTGTTTTTGTTATTTATATGTTGGAAGAAACTTTTTTTTATTTTTTTAGCCTTTAGAAAAAGAAAATATTATTCTCTGTTACCACAGCAGAGCGATAGAATTGGTAGTTGCTTCACTATGGAATCTTCTCATTTAGGTTTCCCTTTCAATTATTTTCATCTAAAATTTCAAATATAAATTTTCTTATTGACAAAATAGCAACACAGTAAAGGTTCCCCTCGCACACACGCTAGTAATTTCCAGCTCTAGGGGCGGTGCTCATCTCCGTTACAAAGCCGAAGAGCTAGTGCTGTCTGAAAACATCTCTGGGGCCATATGACCAGCATGACTAAATGCCAAGGTGCATGGAACACTGTTACCTTCCCACAAGTGGTCCCTATTTTTCTACTTGCATTTTTACATGCTTCCAAACTGCTATAGGTTGGCAGAAGCTGGGACAAGTAACGGGAGCTCACTCCGTTACGTGCCACTAGGGATTTGAACTGCTGAACTGCCAACCTTTCTAATCAACAAGCTCAGTGTCTTAGCCACTGAGCTACCTCATCCCTTAATATTAACATATTATTAATGATAATATAATTAATAATAATATGTTACGCATAGAACATGTTAAAAGTAATAATTTTTAAATAGCTAGCTAGTGTTCCATGTTTCCATAAATATCCATTTGAGTTCTGGAATTTTTTTGGGGAATTCTGTGCCAGCTGTGCTCTCTTCATAGAATGCGGGTTCCTAGAATTGGAGGAGGGAGGTGGAAATTAAACCAGGGTATTAGCTGAAAATAGAATGCATTCCTAGATATTTTTCTGTTCTCCATAAGGTGGCAACCGATATCCACATTTGACTCATTTGGTTCCTATTTTCAACCTGACTCTGAAAGCAGCTCTGCCTAATTAATGCAACATATGGCAGGCAGGCAGAGAGATCTAGCCAAGAAGCTGTCAAATAAAGCAACACCTTCAGGAGGGATTTCTATATGCAGCCACCCCATTTGAATGTCTGTGCCAGATAATGACAAGTCTCATCAGGATTTATAATCATTTGCACTTACTGGATATTTTTGACAGACATATTTGATAGCAATAGCAATAGCACTTAGACTTATATAACCACTCCACAGTGCTTTACAGCCATCTCTAAGAGGTTTGCAGCATATTGCCCCCAACAATCTGGATCTTCATTTTATCAATCTCAGAAGGATGGAAAGCTGAGTTAACTTTGAGCCAGTGGGACTTGAACTGCCCAAACAGCCAGCAGTCAGCAGAATTAGCCTGCAGCACTGCATTCTGAGCACTGCGTCATCATAGCCCTTAATAGGCCTTGATAATTTCCCAAGTATCTAGGGATACTTGGGAAATTCTTAAATGAACTTTGACCTCTAATACTCAAAAGCAAGTCCCAAAAAATCTAATTACCACTGCATGATGAAATGTTTTTGAAAAAAACTCACTGTGTCTAACTGAAAGAATGTGGAAATAACTCTGAACATGTCGAGGGCATTTTCCATTCATAATTCATTATCATCATTTAGCCATTGTCTATCCACTGCAGGTCAAAGGATTCTTCTGCATGTTTCCAAGCAACACAATTCTGAGCTTTCTTTTGTCAACTGGGCAATACTTGATGTCATCAATCCATCTTGTTTTAGGCCTTTTTTATGGATGCTTTATATCAAGTGGGAATGGAAATGGAAATGAGCTGGTCACATAGTGAGAAAAGTGATGGCAGATGGACCAAGGCAGTCATAGAATGGATCCCATTCACAATGGAGTAGTCATAATTCATCCAGTTTGTCATAAATTTAAGTGCAGATTTCTCAGCTGATGGCCTGTATATCCAGAAAGTTTAATCCAGAAGAGTTTACCTGTACTTTTACCTTAAAAATATAAGACTGTGCTCATAAAAGATGTTTAACTGGGTCTTAGGGAGTGGGTGGGTAGTGAGTAGCAGCAGACTGCTATCATACAGGAGACCTTGCAAGAGTTGGCTTGGATAATACCACCAGCATTCATTTCACAGTTGAGATTGTAATCTGTGAGAATATTCATAGACTTCCTGGCTCTAGCAATTCAACTCCTATAATTTATTATGTTTACCTGGTAAAATCCATAATTAAGTAATTTGATCTCTGGTGAAGTAGTAAAGCCTCTTTTTGCAGCAAACCCTTAACAATTCTTTCTTCAACTGCAAAGATTGTTATTTTACAAGACAAATACTCTATGAGTCCCATGATATTATATGATTCAGAGCACTAATCGCTGGCAGGAGTGGGTTTCAGAGAGTTTATTCCCTCCACCATTTGTGGCAGATTAAATATAAAACATATCATTGTTTTAGGGCCTTTACCATATTTCTTTCAAAGAGTCTTAAAATGTGACTGTGTATCTCTTGACAGCTAATCACCCCATCCCCTTCCTATCGCCCATTCCCTTCCACTTGTGACTGTATGACTGTAACTTTGTCGCTTGTATCTTTACAATTTATATGGACTGTTTCCTAGTATGATTTGATTGCTTATTGCACCCTGTGACTATTATTAAGTGTTGTACCTTATGATTCTTGATTCTCGATGAATGTATCTTTTCTTTTATGTGTACTGAGAGCATTTGCACCAAGACAAATTCCTTGTGTATCCAATCACACTTGGCCAATAAAAGAATTCTATTCTATTCTATTCCATTCTATTCTATTCTGTTCTGTTCTGTTCTGTTCTGTTCTGTTCTGTCCTGTCCTGTTCTATCCTATCCTATCCTACTCTAGTCTAGTCTAGTCTAGTCTATTCCACAACTAGAAACAATGATAAAATCATCCACCAGGTCAGAAATTTAGTGTCCTGAGGCTTCAAAGGGGATTGGATTAATATGTAACACAATTCAAAGGAAAGGTCAAATTCCCAGCACATTTCCCCTTGAGCAAGAATGGATCAATTCCTCAGTGCTAATCAAAACATTGCACAAAACTGCTTAAGTGCAGGAGGATCTTGCCTATCAAAACCAATGTTTTATTTTCAATATTTCCTTCACAGCTGAAACTAAACTACTCATCTACATTAAATTTGTTTATGCATTATTTAAATAAATGCATAATTGATTTATCCTTATTTTATCCAAGGAAAACATCCAAAGAGTAATTTTGCACTGGCTGCTTGCCCTGGTGAGAAGATGGTGGCCCTCTTGCCTCTGCTTTTTTCTGAGTGTCCTCTCGCAGCCATGACAGGCAAAGACAGCTTAAGAAGCCTTCCTCAGGAAAGGTAGCTTTTGCTCATATCCTGTGTGCAGGCAATGAGCACTGAAATAAATTGGGGAGGCAGTTTGAAAAGAAGGGCTCCATGCCAGCACTTTTGTGGCTCTATTTGGTTCTGCTGGTTTCTTGGGAGCACCTCTCCTTCAGCTGAGTCCTGAACATTTCAGATATTTTCTCCATATAATACTAGCCAGAGGTGGTATTCAGCAGGTTCTGACCAGTTCTAGAGAACCAGTAGCGAAAATTTTGAGTAATTCGGAGAACCAGCAAATACCACCTCTGACTGCCCTGCCCCATCTATTCTCTGCCTCCTGAGTCCAAGCTGATTGGTTGGGTCTTCTTTTGTTGCCTTGCACAGGAGAACGGAGCACAGGTTAGTGGGGTGGAGTGGGAATGGAGATTTTACAGAATCCTTCTCCTGCCACGCTCACCAAACCACACCCACAGAACAGGTAGTAAAAAGTTTTGAATCCCACCACTGCTACTGGCTTATTTAAGGGAATTTTGTATCTCATAAGCAACATTCAGTACACTATCCTTACTTTACTATGGAATGTTGCAGTTTGGGATTGTTTGTTTGTGATGCAGCAAAGCCTTAAAACAGGTCTTTGTCTGACTTCCAAAAGTCAGACTTTGTCTGACTTCCTTTAACAAGGTTGAACAGGTCAACAGAGAATGTATCATCTGTATTCTCAGGGAATTTTTTTAAAGCATCTGGAAGTCACAGATAAATTCCTTCTTGCAGAATATAGATATAGATTCCTTCTTGCAGAATATAGTTTGTGGACCAAAAGATTCCTCAAATGATGGTTCTTGACATAATTTTAGGCAGAAACCAAGAGTACATTAAATCTTACATATGCTTACATATAAGATTTACATATGTAAATC
Organism: Laticauda colubrina; assembly: GCA_015471245.1. Taxonomy (NCBI): domain Eukaryota; kingdom Metazoa; phylum Chordata; class Lepidosauria; order Squamata; family Elapidae; genus Laticauda; species Laticauda colubrina. The sequence continues at coordinate 4,441,906 of BLBF01000052.1, forward strand.
TTACATATGCTTAGAATTTAGATGTGTTGTTTGTTTAGATGAATTGCTTTGTGACATTTTGGTGGAATGCATCCATTTTATCAAGACCAGATCAGGATGGTAAAAATCTAGATAGCCACAGATTCACAAAATCACAGGAACTTTAGGCTGCTATCTAGTGAGAATCTGGATTTCTGTAGCCCAGATTTGATAACTTTTACATTATAATCACCACAAGCAGTAAATCCATTTCAAATATTTGGGATCCTTTGAAGATCTTTCTAATTGTTTTATTAAAAAAGCAAATGTCTTTCATGAGGCATTTCCTTTTGGCGCATTTTTAAAAGAATCAAGATAGAAAACTCTGTGGAACAAGGGTCTTTGCTCCATTCTTTATCTTATGACATGCAGCACCATCCATCTGTTTTCCTCATCATCTGGTTTTTCCAGAAATTGCCAATTTATTGGCTTGCCATGTTATGCTTGCCAATCATTTTAGAACTTTGCCAAGACAAAGATCACACAATTAGTTCGGCTGGACCCTGAAACAGAGGTACATTTTCCAACTGCATTTGTAACATTTTAATATTTATGTAGGAAGTTAAAACCCACTCCTCTCCTAGGAAAATGAAATATTCTAGGAAATATTAAGAGGCAGAATATTTCCCCTAAAAGAGAGGTAGAAACTCAGCCCTGCCAACTTTGTTAATGGGCCATTAAGGCCTGAAGTAGTTTATTCTACATAACAAAGATCTACCTCCTTCAGGCAGAGCCATTTCATTGCCCTTTATTGCATCACCCAGCAAGATTCAACCAAACTGAGCACACCAACAATCTACAAAGCTAGGTATGACCTTGGACAGCAACCAATCAGGATACTTTTCCTGTGCCCCAGGAAGTTCAAAGCCAGAGAGGATATAAAACCTAGGGATTCTCAGCATCTCTCCCTTTTTTTCCTTCGGCCAAGATCTCCAAGGCACACACATTTTCTCTCTTTTTCTCTTTCTCTTTCTCTTTCTCTTTCTCTTTCTCTTTCTCTTTCT
>BLBF01000052.1:4453925-4482319 GCA_015471245.1 Laticauda colubrina
TCTATCTATCTATCTATCTATCTATCTATCTATCTATCTATCTATCTTGTTTCTACCACTGCAATTCCACATCTTTGTCACCACTGGGCAGCTAAAGCTATTTTCCTTTCTCTTATCTTTCCTAGCAGAGAATTGAGCAATAGAAACTATGGACAGTTGTCCTGATGGTATTTGCGTCAATTATAGTAGAAATTATGGGATTCAGCAGAAGTAAGCTCTGCCAAAACCTCTCAGGTACATGTTGATACAAATCACCTCCCTTGTACCAAGGGAAGTACTGGATACTTGTAGATGAAAGAAATAAGTGGTAGCACTTGTAACTTTAAGATGGGATTCCAGCATAGTGTCTAAAGTTCCTACTGAAATTTCCCTTGATGCTCCCACGTTTCTTGACTCTCTCTACTTTGTAATTGTCTTTAAATTTTGATTTTAATTTTGAATGCCATTGTTAAGGATGCTGGCATGCCACCAAAACAAAGGTCAGTTTCTAGAATTCCTTTGGTTTTTAACAAAGCTGGAAAATAAAAATGTTGACTGGCTGCAGCTCAGTTTGTAAACGTCCTCTTCTCTGCCAAGAAAGACTTTTCAAGGAGAAGTAGCTACAGGAGTTTTCAATAAACATTTGCCTTGCATTTCCTTTCACCCAGATTGTCACAAGAGACCTCCATTTTCTCAAATTTACGTCAGTGTTCAAACTGCTGAAGCAAGTTGTTTATCATACGATCTGTTCAAACATGTTGCATTCGGTGCCCTTTCATTACCTTTGCCCCTTTCTCTGCATATATATCTTGGCTAATAATCGTATAATCCTGCCTTAAATTCTAGTTGCAATAGAACCACCTCCTGATTGCTGAGTGGAAATAAAAATCTGCCATTTAGCAGTTTCTTTCTCAGAGTAGTTACACTTAAGTAACTTGAACTTTAGATGGTGGATTCAAGAGGTCAGGCATTAAAACAGTAGTGGGTTGCAACTGGTTTAACAGCCGGTTCTGTGTGTGTGCCCACACACTTTGCACATGCGTGGGGCATTCAAAATAAAGAAAATTGAAGCTCAATTGCTTACCTTCTAGGGCAGCCCCAGTAAGTAGAACAGCTGAGGCATGGAAATCAGCTGTGCCATGCAAATCAACTGAGCCCCAAAGAAGGAAATAAAGGACAGGATAGGGCGGGTGCGGGTGAGTGGGGCCAGCTGATGGTTAGAACTACTGATTTGCTTGAACCGGTCTGACTGGCAGCATCCCACCATTGCATTAAATAACTTTACTGTATCAAAACCTTATTTATGCCAGCATTCTGCTGAACTGAGGCCCACCCCTTTATTTCTGCCACAGCTTGTGGTCAGAGCTATACCTATTAACCATGCCTGCATAGTTTTCCATTATATTTTTCTAATCCACATTTAAAGCATTCCAAGTTGGCCATCCCTTCATATTCTTCCGGGAGATTCCATAATTTAGCCCTGTATTGTTTTAAAAATGTATTAACTGAATTTCTCATTTAGTTTGCATTTGTGATCCTAGATTGGGAAGATCCATTTTCTTTTTGAGGCTTGTTTTCCTTTTCCTGTTTTGTTTTTTTACTTAAATGAGTACAAACAACCTATCCTTTTCTATATGAAATTTCTTCTGTATGAAGAGACATTTCTTCTGTATGAAGAAATGTTACTGATGTTTAAATATATTTATGGAGAAAGTGATAAAGGATTATAAAGAGAGAAAGGTATTGTTTACAGACATATATGTGAATATAGAGGAACCCTAACAAATGGTTAAAAAAAAACCAAGTACATATTGGGAAAATAGTATTATATACATTGATATAAAAAAGAATCTATTACAATTATAATGTGCTTATTAATGTTAGAAGTTGGAAGACAAAGATTATGTATATTTAATTGTATTATTATTGTTTTTATTTATTTATATTATTATTATTATTATTATTATTTTAAAAGTATATTAGCCCAGTCAATACACTGTGCACAAAATATGTAAGGTAGTTAAAGGAAAATTACAAATAAAACATGTCTAAAGACATATCCCTTTCTAACTAAAAGATGCTCTTGACTTTCAATAATGTTAATTTCCATTTTCTGAAATGTCACCAGCTCGACAGTAGGTTTCTGGAAGTGCAGTGATCAAAATGGTTTGCAGTATTTGAAATGTGCCAACTTTGGAGGCTTTCCTAATAATTTCTAGTATGGGATATATTTTTGGTAACAACCATTAACTTAGTCAATGTTTTTATCATATAGTGATCACAACCCACAACTCCTTTATGAGTTTCAGTCATTGTCAGCTGAACATCAGTGTATCAAATCTAAACTAGTTAGTATCCATTTTCTAACAAACTTGACCAGCCCATGGCTCTTTCCTAACACTAATCATTTAGAAGCAAGTTAAAAGTCAACCTTCCACAATAGACACCTGAGGAGTCAGGTAGTTCCCATTCTTATTTAAAGAGCTGCTCATTTCCTTTTTGTGTAGTGCATTGCACTTTTCCCAAAGGCTGCCAACACTTAGGAGCCACAATCAGCCCACAAGTTATGTAATCTTGCTCTAGAGGAACTCCTCCTATCTTTCAGAGCCAACCTCCAAAACCAGTAGAGAAATACATTTGGCTTTTCTTGCCAGGGTCACTTGTGTGCTGTAAAGAAGCTGACAGAACAAGGAGAAGGGCAACAGCTGAAATAAGTAAGGTGATGTATATGGAGGTAGTGGCAAATATAAGAGTAACAGGTCAAGAGCTCGAAGGGGAGGGGGTGAAAAACTATACCAATATTTCTGTTCTGATTCTTGTTCTGTATTCCTTAGAACAGCATTACTGAAACTGAAAAGTATTGGAAGGGATGTCCATGCTTCGGGACAATGCCAAAAATCTTTTTGAGAAAGATTCTTCTTTGCAGAGGCATTTCCACCTGGAAAATCCAGGTGTATCTATTTGGATTATGAGGCTCCTAAAAGTTATTGATACTTTAAAATGTTTGCCTAGAACTTAGAGGCTAAAGAAAATGACTCACAAGGGCAAACTGGCATCACTGGGGAGAAATAAAGGGGCAACAGTGGATATCTAGCTGTAATCAGTGTTTGGTTACTGTGATTTTGTTGTATACCATTTTCATTTTTAATAGCAATAGCACTTAGACTTATCTATTGCTTCACAATGCTTTACAGCCCTCTCTAAGCAGTTTATAGAGTCAGCATATTGCCCCCAACAATCTGGGCCCTCATTTTACTGACCTTAGAAGGATGGAAAGCTGAGTCAACCTTGAGTCGGTCAGAATTGAACTCCTGGAAGTGAACAGTGAGCTAGCCTGCAATACTGCATTCTAACCACTGTGCCAGCATGGCTCTTAATGCAAGAACAAGCTTGGTTTGAACAATTCCTTTCCTACTAGATAACCATGGTATGCCGTGTAGCAATTATCGGAGCAGGAGTGAGTGGCCTCGCATCCATCAAATGCTGCCTGGATGAGGGACTGGAACCAACATGTTTTGAGAAGAGTGAGAACCTTGGTGGATTGTGGTGCTTCATGGTGAGATCTAAATATCCCATTTGTGTGACAAATGTGTACTGGGCTTGAAACTTACTTGGGTATGCTGGAGCTCTTCTTATACCTGGTGCACCCCATGTCTGTTCCTTTGGTTGGCAAAATATTTGATAACTTTTTAGATCTTATCTTGAGATATCTTAGATTTATAGGGATATTGTTTATAGTGGGTAGTGAAAAATGTATAGAAACGTGTTAGAGTGTATGCAAAAGTACTGACCGCAGTTTTGTTCAGTTCAGGGTACATTTTAAATAGGTAGAGCAATGTTTCTGAACCATGGCAGTTTGAAGATGTGTAGACTTCAATTCCAACAGTTCACCAGCCTTGCTAGCTGGGGAATTCTAGGAGTTGAAGTCTGCATATCTTCAGATCACCAGGGCTAGGAAACTTGGGTAGAGTATAGGTGTCATTCATATTGCTGTATCTCTTTACTCCATTCCATTATTCTTTGCATTGAGCAGGTCTCAGATCACACAGAGCTATAATAGAATTCAAGAAAAAATGGGCACAGTTCCTCTTCAGACTTATAGCCTGAAGGTATGGAAGTTGAGAATAGATAGATGACTTATGCTTGACTTGGTCACTCCTGGAATCTGAAAGAAAGATAGAAGGGGTGAGAGAGATCAATGCCTAAAAATTCACAGTCAAATATGAGCTAGTGTCATCAAAGGATGATGATGTAATGGTTCTGCAACAATACCCCCTACTCCAATGTGTAAGAAATTGCAATTAGAGATTTGAGGGGAAGATTTGAAATGCTAGCCCATGAAATTACTGCCTGCTCCCCTTCCTTCCTGTTTACCAAATGAGTCCTTTTTAATTTTAATAAATCTAATTACATATTGTGTGAAAGCACATTGGGCTGGCTCTAAGTACCATTCATCAGATTTCTCCCCAAATGGAATACAATTGTATGAGATACTGAAGCAGACTTAGAAACTGAAAATGGAAAAGGAGTGATATTTCACATAGTTTATTTTCCTTGAGTTGGCTGTTAAAATTAGTTGGCTGGTTGATGGATTGACATTTTTGATTGTATGGATTATAGTATGAACAATTTTTGCTGATTAATTGAAGGTATTTATAAATCTTGGTCCCATTGGGTGAACCATAAACTTCTAGGATTCAGTAAGAGCAATAGCTCCATCAGACTTTGTGGAGTTCTTGGTGCTGTTTGAGCTTGGTTGCTCACTTTCATATGTTTCATTACCTGATTAGGTAGCTTTGGCACTGTTGATGTCTGTAAGCAAACAATTGAGTTCAGACAGTACTCTGTTCATTGGGTCCATCAGGCTTTATCTCCTTTCTCCTTCCCACTTCCCACCTGTCATCCAGCTATCTCTTCCTCTGGTTCTAGTATGAGAAGGCATAAGGGAGAGAGCCCTTGGCTTAACTGGGAAATCATTTATGGATCTTATTGTAGGCTAGATTAAGAAGTGGCCAACTGCTTCCATAGTTCATCAAGAAAGGTATAGGAAATCCCCAGGAGTCAAGTTTAACTCAACAAATCATTATTATATTGTAATCTCTTTGAACAGTTTCTATTTCCAATTTGCAAAAGCATTAAATGTTACAGCTAAATTTTAAAGATCCATTTTAAAACAAGAATTGGGTATCTGAAAGCTCATGTTTTACTTTGATTTGCTTCCACTTACTTGTTTGGTTGTATATTGTATACTGCAAATATGTGTGAGTTAGGATTCCCAGCGTGGAAGATTAAAGCAAGTTATAAATACTCCAGATAAATGTTTTTCAATAAACTAGTATTGCTACAAATAGTAGTTTGCAATTGTTACTTATATATATGTTTGCAAAAGACAATGTGGTAGTTAATGCAAAAATTGCAGGAAAAAATTAACTGTATTGCAAGGCTAGGACAGCTCATATCATGAAAAGTCTTCCTTCTAGTTAATAAGTGTTATTTGATAGGACTTTGACATCTGTCTTCTTTTTGTTGCCTGGAAATAAGCTGTGGTGCTTTGTCTTCATTATGCAATCTTTCATAGCCATCTGCAGAATATTAATTCAAGTGCAAACATGTTGAGTAACATGAAGTGCTGCTTGACTGAGTACTGGCCATCTTTATCTTTTGGATTGCTTTGAAACTAACAAGCTCTTTGTGAAGGCTGTAGGGTTTTTCTGCACTTCAGCCTTAAACTGCTGGACTCCTAAGAGTAAACCAGCTGGAAATGAAGGTTTAAGAAGTTCATGTCCAGATTTCAGATGATTCCTCCTTTGGGCTGATGTTCTGTCTGGATTGCATTTTCCAAAACAGCTTCTCATTGTAGAATACCCTGTTTTTTTTAATATCCCCGGAGCAGCAAAAGAAAAAGACAAAAACACCAGTGTTCTTGTTTTTCCTGCCACTCAGGCTACAAAGGGAAAGTGGCAGAAATCTTGTCAATCTGACTCAGGATTTTAAAAAGAAAGAAAAAAGAGTTGGTTCTGAAAAAGCTTACAGATTTGTTTATTTGGAAATCTGTTGCAGGAAATCTGTTGCAGATCTAAACTCTTCCACTTGAGGCAGCACAACTTGGAAAACACTTTTATGCAATGCAGAAAATGAGGAGTGGGGATTGCCTTCTCAGTGGGCGAGGGATGGCTAGAGCATAACGTTGTAATTCCTGCCCTCAAGAAATGATTGAAGGCTAGCACTGAGGCAAGTGGATAAATCAGGGAAGTTCCCATAAATTAGAGCAGGCCCCAAAGTACAGTCTCTTAAATGAGAAATGGTATACTGGTTGAGGCACCAGACTAGAAACCAAGAGACTATGAGTTCTAGTCCTGCCTGGTGCACAAAGGCACTCATTTTCTTCCTTCTTCCTAAATTTTTTTCCAGAAAAAAAATTCTTGGCTGCCATCCCCAAAAATATTCTTCAGATTCTTCAGACTATAGTCACCCACCCAATGCTCAGAAATAGATATATATTCCCTTTGGAAATAAGCTGTGCTCTAAACTTTGATTTTTGACATTCCATGCTAGTTATCTGGCTTACATGTCACTGATTGCTGATCCCTCTTCTGACATTTAAAAATGTTTTTGATAGAATTGCAAGTATAATCCCCATCCCTATTAAGAACAATTTGTACTCTTGAGAACTTGCCTGAGGCAAGTGTAGTTTAGTATTTCCCAGCCTCACAAAGACTCTTCTTAAACAAAGAAAGATTAAATATAAGAGAAAACCGCCACTTTTCTTCTTTTTTGACAAAAAAAAATCTTATGAAACCTACAAATGGCTTTCTTCCAACAAATTCAATTACTTGCCCTTTTGGTGATTGTATAATTCATAGGACTATTAGCCTTATCCTTCATGGGATAAAAAATGCCTCAGATGTCCTAGAGTCTTCGAAGTAATGTTTCTCAATTGTAGAATTCAGATGAATGGACTTCAATTCCCAGGATTCTCAGCCAGCCACGGAGTTGAAGTCCACTCATCTTAAAGTTGCTAAGGTTAGGAAATACTGCACTAGACTCTTGGGGGAGGGCAATGAAGCTGCCACTGATGGCAATCACAAGGCTGAGATAAACAGTTAACTACTTTTGCAGGAGACAATAGGATCAGAGGTTTGGTTTTCTGAGTTTTCAGACTCATGCTGGAGCCCATCCTCAGGGAACTTCTCTTTCACCAGAAAGTGTGCTTTGGGCTGTTCTATGCATAAGTGGACACCTCACATGCTGTGAAGGATTCCCAAAGTCGAACTGTTCGAAGTACTAGCTTCTCACGAATTAAGGCAAAATTTGAATGAAGGATAATGTTGCAGGATCCTGTCTGGGTAACTGTTGTATTGCATATATCTCTATGCATATTGGATGCACCTTACCAATCCAATTGATATTCTAATTTCCATCTCTATTTGGCCATTGGCACATAGATACCACATTTAAGCTGCAACAATGAAAGACTGCTCCCCTTGGGGCTTTCCGTGCAAATTATTTCCAGTGTTGTTTAAGCCCATGTCACATTGCACCAACGGATGGAAAGAGGATGTAAAACGGAGAGAAACACTTGCCATCCGTTGGTTAACGCGATGCATCCGTTCTATACTCACTGCGTCCGTTTTTCTTCCTCTCTATCCGTCCAGCATCCATTGACTGAGGTTCCATCCGCTCAAAAACTTTTGAGCTGCTCAAAACTTTTTGAGCAGAAAATGTATCCAACGTGTCCGTTCTGCATCTGCAATGCATATGGGGAACATCCGTTCTGCATCCGTCGTCATCCGTTACGCATCCGCTAAATCCCCTAGGCATCCGCTGCACATCCGGGCAACTCAAATCCGCTCCAGCAGAAGGCGGACACAGGGAGGAAGCGAAACGGATGCAGAATGGACACGCAGCACTAGTAGCATGGACGGAGAAAGGATGAAAGCGGATGCAGCTCGCAAAGAAAGCATTTAAAACGGAAAAAACATTCACAGAGGGGACCTAACTCAGATATTGAGGATGTCTAGAGGATGCCTAGAGGATGCAAAAGGACACATAGTGGAAAACCTATATTGCCTATAAAAAGAGGGAGGAACTCACCTAGATGTCACTTTCAGTCCAGCAGCCTTGCTGTGCAGACCTCTGCAGCCTTCATCTGGATCTTGCTCTTCCACAGCATCCAGTCATGTCCACCATGGATCGTAACACAGTCCTTTTGGTAGCCACCATCGTTCTGCAACAGTGCAAAGCCATCTACAGGCTCTTTCAACTGTTCTACAGGAAGAAAAGGAGGCGGCCAAGAAGCGTCTGGGTCCGAAGATGGATCGGGAGAAGAGCAGAGTACGGACTGTACAACAAGCTATTGGTGGAGCTGAGGAACGAAGACACTCGTGCATTCCAGAACTTCATGAGGATGCCACCAGCCATGTTGGACGAAGTTGTGCAGTGGCTGACACCCAGGTTGACCAAGCAGAGCACCAACTTCCAGCCCAGCCTGGAACCTGGGCTCAAGGTGGCACTGACTCTGCGCCACCTGGCCTCAGGGACCACCTACAGGAACATGCAGTTCGGCTGGAGGGTGCCACACAACACCATCAGCATTGTGGTCAGAGAAGTGGTACAGGCCATCATCAAAGAATACCTGGAGGAGCTCCTCCAGTGCCCCTCCACCGAAAAAGGATGGAAGAAAGTTGCAGAGCAGTGGTATCAGAAGTGGAACTTCTCCCACACCGTTGGAGCCATAGATGGCAAGCACATGGCTTGCAAAGCTCCAGCCAAGTCGGGGTCCACTTATTTCAACTACAAGGGTTTCTTCAGCATCATCCTCTTCACCATGGTCGATGCTGACTACAAGTTCATGTACATCGATGCTTCAGGCAACGGGTCATCTTCAGATGCCCAGGTATACAATGCCAGTGACCTCACAGAGGGGCTGGAATGCAACCTCATCATGGGCTTCCCAGATCCACACCCCATGCCCAACGACATGTAAGATGTGCCCTACTTCATCATGGGGGATGACGCCTTCTCCCTCAGAACCTACCTCATGAAGCCATACACTTCCAGACTCCTCACCCGTGAAGAGAGGATCTTCAACTACAGGCTGTCCAGGGCAAGGCGGGTGGTGAAGAACGCCTTTGGCATCCTGGCACACAGGTTCCTGGTACTTCTCACCCACATGCAGCATCGCCCAGAGACCGTGAGGAACATCGTGGAAGCTTGCTGCATCCTGCACAATCTCATGCGCACCCGCTACCCAGTGTTGCAGAACAGGCTTGTGGACCTCCAACAAGGCAATGGGGACATGGAGCCTGGGGAATCAAGGCAAAGGTGAAACCTGATAGTCACTGAGGATGTGCAAGGCCCCAACAGAGCCTCATGTGAAGGGAAGAAGCAGCGCAACCTCCTGAAACACTGGTGCAACTCCCCAGCTGGAGCAGTGGAGTGGCAAGACAGGATGATAGACAATTAATGGATGCTTCCTTCAGCCTGTCTCATCACACTGATGAGATTGGGCCATGTATGTTGGGTGGGCCTACAATGAACAGGGCATTTAATAAAGAGTTGTGTTTATGTTCAAATGTGTGGATCAATGCTTACATTATTATTGATAATGGAGGCCCATAGGTGTGGCACCTGGGAGGGTGGACCATACAGTCCCACTATGCTTGAACTGGAGGTTTATCTATCCCACAGTTATTACCCATCCCAAAGGTATCCCTGCCCATCCCACAGCTATTACCCATCCCAAAGGTATCCCTGCCCATCCCACAGCTATTACCCATCCCAAAGGTATCCCTGCCCATCCCACAGCTATTGCCCATCCCAAAGGTATCCCTGCCCATCCCACAGCTATTACCCATCCCAAAGGTATCCCTGCCCATCCCACAGCTATTACCCATCCCACAAGCATGCAAAGGCTTAAACCATTTCTAAAAGTTTCCACCAAGACTTTATTGAAAAAAATTAATGAAGCAAGTGTGTGAAGCAAAGATAATCTTTATTAATAACAAGCTGTAAAAAAAAATGACCCAAGTCAAGCATCCAAATAAAGTCAACAGGTAGCCACCCAGTCTCTGGCACACTTCTCAGTCACTCGGAGGTGTGCCCAGTCTCAGGGGTGAAGGGTCCAGGTGCTGTGGAGGTGGCTGCTGTTGGAGTGCTGGTCTGAAGCGCCACTGGGGTGCCTGGCCTTGAGAGGACAACAGAGGACGGTGTGTTGAGGAAGCTCTCAGACAGCTGGCTCAGCCCCGTGATGTTGAGAGCTCCTTCCTCCATGCCATGGAGTGTCAGCCCCAGTACCGATGACAGATGTACTGAGGCCGGGCTTGGCTGTGGGGTGGAGGAAGGAGCAGTGTAGTGGGGCTGTCTGGTCTGCAGCTGGGTGAGGACTGGCGTGGGTGGCATCGGTGGCGTGGGTGGCATCGGTGGCGTCGGTGGCAGCAGTGGCGTGGGTGGCATTGGTGGCATCAGTGGAACTGGTGGCAACGGTGGCATCCAATCAACCTGTGCCTGGACTGGGAAGGGCTGCTGCCTGTGCTGCTGGACCTCCTGGTAGCCGTAGCCCTGGTAGGTGAGGGCCTGTGGAAAGCCTTGGAATGGGAGTGACATCACCTGGGGTGGAGGAGCAGACCTGGACTGGGTGGGAGCAGGTTCATCTGGATCTGGAGGGCTGTGAAGCAGATCGGTGATCCTGTCCTTCACCACCTGGTACTGGGGTTCCGCCATGTCCATGAGGGTCTGGTTCACATAGGTGAGGAAGGGCTTGCGGTTGGAGGATGAGGAGTTAGTGTGGACCAGCTGAGAGAGGAGATCTACGCTGCTCCTGATGGTGTCTCTTATCTCCAACAGGACATTGTGGCTCTGCCCCTCCTGTCTGGCTCTCTGCCTTTCTGTGGAGGTGGAGCTGGGGGTGGATGCGGGTTGGACTGTGGTGGAAGTGCCATCTCCTTTCTCCCACTGCATCAGGGGGTCCTCCACGCACTCCGGCACGGTTAGTACAGCTGTCGGGGGGTTCTCTGTTGTGGCACGCTCCACAGACACCTGCCTGGAGACAGGAGCTGACTCTCGGCCGGAAGAGGACTGGCTCTCAGCAGGCTGCCTGAGAGAGGGTTGTGAGAGGGGCTGCTCCTCAGTGGTGGATCTCACCCTCCAGGAAGCTGCACTTGGCCATGACGTAGTTCTCTCTGTCCGTCAGCTTGACTGTGGCCTGGCCAGATTTCTTGAGGTGCAGCTTCCTGTACCAGGTGTGCATGTGCTTCCACCAGCTGAGGAGCACCTCCGAAGTGTAGCCCAGGCTCTCTGCCTTCTCTCTCCAAGCAGCATGCTTCCTTTTGGTGTCCCTATAGAGCCTGTGTCCCTTTCGCCATAGATACTCATTCTCTCTCAGCCACTCCAGCACCTCATCCTCATGTTCCTCCTCGATGTTGTATTGCCTCTTCTCCCGTTCTCGCGTATGACTCTTCCTCCCTTTGGCAGGACCACATGGGCCCTCATCAGAGGGGCTCCCAGGTTGTAGGGGCTGCTCCTCCACATCACCACCAGCAGCAGCAGCAGCAAAAGCAGGACCAGCAGCACCAGCAGCACCAGCAGCACCAGGATCAGCAGCAGCAGAGTAAGCACCAGCAGCGCCAGCAGCACCAGGAGCACCAGCAGGATCAGCAGCACCAGGAGCACCAGCAGACCAGGAGCACGAGCAGGACCAGCAGGACCAGGAGCACCAGCAGGACCAGGAGCACAAGCAGGACCAGGAGCAACAGCAGGACCAGGAGCACCAGCAGGACCAGCAGGACCAGGAGCAGCGCCAGCAGAGTAAGCACCAGCAGAAGCACCACCACCAGGAGCAGCGCCAGCAGAGTAAGCACCAGCAGAAGCACCGCCAGAAGCAGCTTCAGCAGAGTAAGCACCAGCAGAAGCACCACTGCCAGAAGCAGCTTCAGCAGAATAAGCACCAGCAGAAGCACCACAGCCAGAAGCAGCATCAGCAGAGTAAGCACCAGCAGAAGCACCATCGCCATAAGCATCATCATCAGCTCCTCCAGAAGCAGAAGCAGAAGAAGCCCTGGCCCCAGAAGAGCAAGCACATGCTGCAGAAGCCTCAGCAGAAGCAGAGTGAGGGGCAGGGGGTGGGAGGGTGGCCCTGTTCATCTTGCCAGGGCCGGCAGCAGATGGCTGAGGCTTTCTCTTCTTCCCCATGGTTGTGGGGTTGCTGGCTGGCAGGCAGGCTGGCTGGCAGGCAGGCAGGCAGGCAGACAGGCAGGCTGGCAGGCAGGCGAAGTGTCTGAAAGCAGGTCTTTCTTCTGAATGGTGACCTGCTTGGGAGCTGCTTCCCTTTATATCCGCCGGGCTGACGCAAGGCATCCTCCCCGCATGTGCAGTGAATGCTAGGCATCTGCTAGGCATCCGCTAGGCTTCCGCTCTGCATCCGCTTCATCCGCTCGGCATCCTCTGTGCATCCGCTTCATCCGCTCGGCGTCTGCTCTGCATCCGCTGTATCCGTTCCGTGTCTGCTTTGCTGCACTCCCCCAGAAGCCTTGCGGATGTGCCATCCACTCCCATCCGCTTCTATCCGCTAGGCTTCCGTGGAGCATCCGCTTTCCATCCGCCCTGCGTCCTCCCCCCGTCCGTTCCTTTCCGTGTTGTCCGCTCTGGTTATGCAAATTTTTGCCCCTTTTGAGAGCGGATAACAACGGATGGAACATTTTTCTCATCCGCTGTGCCCTTGTTACAAACGTTTTGCATCCGTCGGCCAGTGTGACAGGGCCTTTACAATGGCTATAGAAAGGTCTTTTTAAAAATAGATATATCTTGTTTTATGAGTATTACTTGCTTCATGAACAATGTATTTTATTTGTGTCAGTCAGCTATTTTAATTGCTTCTGGCCCACCTTTTGTTTGGGTATTCCTATGGCTGATTTAAGAACTTTTTCCTTGCCATGTTGTTGAAAGCAAATAAAATTGGGATAACAAGCCTAGATTTTATGGACAAGTTCAAAATGATCCATCACTTCTCTCAATGGAATATACCATCCTTACCTGCCCCTTTTTGTTTGTACAACAAACACAGCAGAGAAAAATCTAGCACCTCAAATTTCAAGTTAACAGAAAATATTTCCCCTTTCTGCAATTCTGTTTCTTTAAAGAAATTTCAGTTTCATCTTTGCTTTCCATTTTCTGCCAGGAGTCACCAGAGGAAGGCAGAGCTAGCATATACAGATCTGTGTTTACCAACTCATGCAAAGAAATGATGTGCTTCATGGACTTCCCTTTCCCAGAGAATTTTCCTAACTATATGCACAACTCCAAACTTCAAAAATATATTGAACTATATGCCAAGCATTTTGATCTTCTTAAATACATACAGTTTAAGGTAAGTGATTATAAGCTAATTGAGAAGGAATTTTTAACAATTGCCTTTCACTATTGGTTCATATTTAGTTTGTAGACTACAAAAATACTGATCTTTGCTGCTGCTTATGGATCTTGGATAACAGTCAAAAGATGTTTTATTATTTATTTATTCATCAAATTTATATAGTCAGGAAATGATTCTGGATAGTGCAGAACAAAAACAGTGTAAAACAATAAACATGCCACACACAATCATATTGAAAAGTTACAAAAACCTAAACCGTGAACACAAACACTTTGATTAGCAATGGAGACATCTCAAGATCTCACCAGTTTCCCGGGACAAAGCTAGGTCTTGAAAGACTTCTGGATGGAAAATGGATGGAAGAAGGGAAAAATAATGAGAGGATAACAAATGAAAGGGAAAAAAGCATTCTTGGGTTCTCATTAAATTCTATGAGTAAAGCAAGATGATAGGATTAGAAGAGCAAATAAAAATGGCTGCTGTTGGCTCAGTTCTTGTTTGAACTAGAATAACAATAATACCTTGCATTTCTTCTGTCTATATCCCTGGCATTGCCTTTTCTTTGGTTTAGTGAAAATTTATAATTCACGAGATTCTCTCAGTTGAATTTGTAATGAATAAATATAATTAATAATTGGCACTGGTTTAACCTTTTGCATAATCCTAATGTGCTGAACTCCTGACTTGAACATTATTCTAATTTTCACAAGAGAAGATCTGAAGCCTGTTTTTCTCTCTGACTATAAATGTTGAATTCAAGCTGAGGATGAATTATGGAGAGGAGATCTGTGTTCCTAATATAATTTGTTTAAACTGGGTTCCTTTAAGGGGCTGATCATATACTGAGGTACATAAATCATGGTGTTTTCACTATTATGGCTTCATGCAGACTTGGCAAGCTTTTCAGATACTGGAAACTATTTCTATACAGCTTTGCCCCCATTTTGTTTTTAAAGAACATGCCTTAAATATCAATCCTAAAATCTCACAGTCCTTACTGTTCTCAACAGATATCTTGCAAGGGTTAGCAATCTTACAATAATTTTGCCATTTAAAGTAAAATTTAATAATTTGGAATTATTTATATGTGATCCAAAGCATCATGGGCATTTTGGCATGACTGAGTGCTGCATTGTCAAGGTTTGGTTTACCACACTGCACAGATTAAGACATAGGTATTACAGGTTTCAATCCTAAATTTATTTATTAGGGATTGATTGATTGATTGATTGAGCCCCATTAAGTCACTTTCAACTCTTAGCAATCACATAGATAGAGATTAGGAATAAGTTTTATTACACAAGTAAACTTGTATAGGATTGGATTACACAATCCTTTTGTCAATTTTTTTAATTCCACTGAGAAGAATTATATACCCATATACCCAGATATAATATCTATGTACATATAGCTCATCTATGATGCATCCATTCACTAATGCATCCAATTAGATGTCATCAGTAGTCACTTATATATAGTTGTTTTGGATCTTGAATCATACTAATTCCACAAGCATTAGGGCCAGGAAGTTAAGTCAGCTGTATTGTTAGTGTGATTTTTATGACAGGGATACAATGTATGATATATTTGGGCATCATTGATTATTGTAGTGTTGCTTAAACACAACCTTTGTTTGTATGCAGCCCAGACCCAAAGTTGTGAGATAGACAATCATATAAATTATTTAAATAAATATGTCCTTGACTGTTTCTTCAAAGACACATGTGACCAATATTAAGAAACACTCAGATTTCCACATCTCTGGCCAATGGACTATTGAGACACAGAAGGATGGCAATCTGGAATCACTTACTTTTGATGCTGTCATGGTTTGCTCGGGACATCATGTGTATCCAAGAATCCCAGTTGATAGCTTTCCTGGTAAGTGACAAATATATTAAATAGATATAGAAAAACAGCAAGAAGACATGTCCTACTTAGAATTTATTAAAATTAATGGAAGTTATTATCTGACTGGAAAAAGCAGCCCTGCCAGCAGCCCTTTAATATTGTACGTATATGTGTGTTTCCACACTACCTCTGATCCTGCATATCAGGTTTTGGGCTCACATGAAGTCCAATTCACATGCAATAGTAGATGTAAGGTATTTGCTGGGCAAGCATCTATGTTGTTGTAAACATGCCTGTCTCTGACTTAATCAGCACAGTTTAAAAGGGGTGTCACTTCTCCATTCTTAACATGGACAGTTTTATATTTTTCATAATGACTGAACAGAACCAACTTTTGATAAACCACAAACGATGAAACATACTTTGTGAATTGTTTCTATGAGTGATACAAGAGATTCTTATACTTTTTCTTGATACAAGTGCATTGTATCTTCTTCCTCATAGTTATTTGAAAGCAAAACTGAGCCTAAAGTTAAATACATGACTACATTAATATATCAGCTTATACATGACTACATTAATATATCAGCTTTACTTTTAACAGTAGTTGCCAGCAGTGGGGAACTGGATTGGAATCATGGCAGATGAGAAGGAATTTTAAAACCATTTTCTCCTGTGCCACTATTCTTCCCTCCAAAGCTATAAAGAAAATCCCTTTGGCTAACAATAAGCTTTATTTTTAAGGGCAAGGGGGCATTCAGACCAATTACTCTAGGAAAGAGTAATAATAGAAGCTGAGGTGATAAGAATAGTATCAGTGGGAAAACTCAAGATGTACATCCAAGTCAGACTTCCATATGCTTTCAGTCTGTTGCATCAGTGGTTTTGCTGGAAGATTTCAATTGTTGCAATCATAATTTGTTTTCAAACTTTTTTCACACAGGATTAGATAAATTTCAGGGTGTCTTCATCCACAGCCGGGAATACAAAGGCCCTGAAAAGTTCAGGGGGAAGAAAGTTCTGGTAATTGGCCTAGGCAATTCCGGGAGCGACATTGCTGTTGAGCTCAGTCACACAGCCTCTCAGGTACTGCCTCTACCCTGATGGTCCTCAATTCTAGTTTTAGTTATTCTAGTTCTCAGAGTAACCTATCCAAAGCTGTGTCATTTTCTAAAGGGTCTATTTCAAAAAATCTTAAAAGTGTTTTCTGCTTACAATGATTTGCACATAGTGTAATGAGAAAAAATAGGAATTATAATGAGGTAAATTAGGGATTATACAAGAGTGTTAGGGTTGGGGTTAGGATTAGGATTCAAGTTCAATTTCTAATACATCCACATGGAGGAATTTTCCATTAGTACAATATGGACACTTCACTCTAAAACCTTGGAAGACCTTTGCCAATCTGTCATAGTGATCTAATATGACTTCTCATTGTGTTAAACCATAGTTTAACTGGAGGTATACAGCCAATATTAAGCTATAGTTGATAGTTAGAATGATAGAGACTATGTTTACATAATATATTAAGCCACAATGAAGCCTAAATGTTCTGCAAACAGAAAATGTTTGTACACTCTGGATTCTCACAGTGTGAGAAGCCTCCAAACGTAATAAAAAATACTTTGAATATGGAAGGGAGTTGAGAGGCCCCAGAATATGGATTTCATATTTTGGTATCCTCTCCTTGTTTTTTAAAGGTTTGCATCAGCTCTAGAAGTGGATCCTGGATAATGAGTCGTGTCTGGGACAAAGGATACCCTTGGGACATGCTGATTATAACTCGCTTTGAATCATTCCTCAAAGACGCCCTCCCAACAGCCATTTCTGACTGGCTGTATGTGAGGAAAATGAACAGATGGTTCAAACATGAAAACTATGGCCTGATCCCTGTGAATAGGTAATGTATGAACAAGAGCTTATAATGAGATCCTGTGAAAACCCTTCTGCCAAATCCACACTGATAGGCAAATATATTGCTTATATTTATACAAGGCTTAGATTCATCTTTTGATTGAGTGATTTTTAATACAGCTTTCAAAACATTATAATAAGCAAAATAATATAATAACCCAAAGCTCATACAACAAAATGCTTTAGCTAATTCCTAATCAAGTCAGAGTAAATATGCTGGTGGAAAATAATGGAAATCATTCTAATATATCTGATGATGGGTCCAAGAATGGGGAAGCTGCCTTAGCTTCATGAGTATTAATGAGTATTAAAAAATTATTAATAAGTCACTTTTAAAGTGAAAATAGGAGACCATTGTTTAAATGTATGATAGAGTAACAGTATTGACTGTATTTAATTTAATTCTAATGTTGATGTAAATACAACTAAACCAAATTGGATTTTCTTCTATCCTCTAGTTTTGGTAGTGTAAACTTGGCCACTTAAAAATCAACTACTGTTTTTGGTCCATAAAAAGTTATATACTCTTGATACAGACGTTTCCCTTTTTTGGGGGGATGGGGGGAAGGATATAAAATTTGACTTAATTTCCTAAGCCATTTATATTATACATATATTAAAATCAGAAAAGTTCCACCCACATATGGTACCATTTTGTTCAATCCTAATAATAGCACACTAGCATTTCTACAAGATTATTAATGTGCTCATATCATTTTTTATATGACATCTACAGAGATATAGAAGGATCCTCTTTTTTGATAGCACTGAAGTAAATTGACTTTAAATAAATTTGTGTTTTGAATTATATGAAGTAACAAATATAATAGAATTTTAGATAATTTTAACAACATTAGAGTTAATATAAATAAAGACGTATCATACAGATTGGATTTGTAAAGCTGAATAAGTAATGTTCCACTCCTTGAAGCAGAATAAAAATTTGCCAAATCAAGATACTAAAGAGGCAAGAAAAAAGCCAAGAATGCAACAATACTCTTTCATATTCTCTGGGGGGAAAAGCCTTAAAATGTCAATCTGTTATCCCGCTGAAAAGAAATTAACTTTTTAACTAAATTATTTCTAGATAAAACAACTATAACAACAATAAATTGACTTTTCCAAGAAAGATATCATAAACTGCAAGAATAAATCTATAAATAAATCACAGTCTATCTGAATTGCTAAATAGTTTAAATATTCTTCTGAAGTGTGTTTGATTTGTGCAAGACACACATTTCACTTTATACAAACATTGAGATTAGAAGAAAATGGTCCAAGTTCAGGAAAACTATTTTCTCATCCATATCAGTTCAAAGCCAAAATCCAATCCAGCAAATGTTACATAAAGTTTTATGTCAATCCCAATAAGCTAACACAACTTCACTCCTTAACTTTTTCTTTAGGGGTTGGTTTTGAAAGCTTCAGGACTTTTAGGAAATACTTGAAGAATTTTAAACATTTTATCTGGGGGAGTGGAAGTTAGTTCTGTATAATAACCCCTACTGCGGTACAGCTTTGCACTATGACTCTTCATGAACTGTGATATTGGGCTGATTTAAACAACACGGAACACAAATTTTGGAATCTTCCCAGATACAACCCTAATATTGATTCCTATAAAACAAGATGAAGGAGGAGAATGAAGAGACAGTGTGTATGAGAAGAAAGGATCATGATTTGGGAAGATAATAGCACAAGTCTGCAGGTCTATCTAGTTAGGATAATCAGTTGATCGAATGTACCAGCATTACTTGAATGGGTGGACTAGTGTCTTAGAGAACCCCATTGGCCTGATTTCTCTAGAGTATTAACTAACATGGAGAGGCATTAGCCAGGGGGTAAACCAGTCTGCTCATGAATCTGTTGGCCTGATCTGACCATGGACTTATTCTTGCCTGAAAATCCCATTCATGGGAAACATATATTATTTACCATTTAAGCTACTGCTGTCCCATGCTCCTGCTGCTTGTCCAGATTGTGTCATTTGGCAGCAACCTACATGCTTGGTCCAGACTGCAGGCTACTACAGTACCCCATTGGACAGTTTTCATGCTGTTGGCTATATTTATATCTACCTACATCTCTCTCTCACACACACACACACACACACACATCTCCCTTAAAAATCCAAACACCCAAATGAATACAAATGAACAATAAAAACAATACAATGAAACTTTGGGAAAGGTGAGTTTATTGTAATAATGTACAACTAAATGTTTTTTCACATCTCTCCTGGACAATGCCTGCACTTCCCCAAGAGTGGTACAGCTTATAATTTGGGAAGCTCTCCTGTAAGAGAAACTGTCAAGAATGCTGTAGAATGTGAATGTTCAACTTTTGCCTTGCCTGAGCCATATATAAAGTATATAATGTAGTTAATATATATATCACACAATAATGTTAAATGTCTATGATCTTGCGTGGCCGCATTATTAGCTGTCCAGGGCTGCATGTGGCCCATGGCCTGCAAGTTGGATATGCCTGCTATAGATCCTAAAGTGTGTAGGAAGTGGGACTACATATTTCCCAAGGTCTATTCTTAATAACTAAGAACAAAAAATGTTTCATGCAAAGTGATTGAACTATAAGATGGAAAGTGCTTGTGAATATGGATCTAATGAATGTGAAGGGCAAATGTGGCACTTTGGGAGATAAGACAGAGCTATGGGGGAACTCCCTGGATTTGATCCACAACCCAGATATTCATCACTGTGTTAAGATATGACATATTCTTTTATGTTCTTTTCTCATGGGCTGGTTTTTATTCATATTATAAATTGTTTACATTGAAGTGGCTTAAGGGGCAAGTCAAACATGAACAGCTTTTCAGTTCCAGAGGCCACACTTGGCCTTTCAGTGGTATGATACGGTCACATCCCAAAAGTGATGAGGCCAAGACAGGAATTGAAATTGAAATTAAATTAAATTCAGTTATAAATATATGACAGTTCCTTCTCTCTGTCACATTAAAACTGTAATTTGGTAGCAACCCTTTGAGATACCTTAGGACCATATTTAGAAAAAAATCTCAGAGCCTCTGGTTGTTGTGGTTTGCTGGCAGCAGGTGAGGACGGATGAGGTCTCAGAGAGTGAGGGCTCAGATGAGGGGCCTGCGTGTGATGCAGGGATGTGCCCGGATGATCAGGGAGTGGAGTGCTGCCTTCGGAGATTATGGAGTCTGGCAGCAGTGATGCAGAGGACGCCGAAGAGCCGGTGCCCACTGCGTGAGCACGCAGGGCTGCTCAAAGGAAAGAGCAGCTGCAGCAGCACAGGCAACTCAAGAGTAAGGCTGCAAGGTAATGACCCCTCCCTTAATAGATAAAAGCCAGCCTGAGAGAGCGGTATTCTTTGCAGGAAGCAAAGAAGTTCTTGCACTTCAAGCCTTGTGGAAGTTTGGTTTGTGTTTGAAGACTTTATGTTTGGAATATTTTTTGGCAACTTAATCTAGAGCTTTTGGCAGCCTTGCACAACCATCACAAGGCTCATTTTTATCAGAGACAATTAGTTTTAATAGCCTTTTAACCATGAATTAACAGAATTTGCAGAGAGGCATTAAAAGGCTTTGCTTTTATCTCTGTTTGGTGTTTGTTTACTTGGAGCAAGGTTTGAGTCAGAACAGTGGTTTTGTACTTTGGGCAAGGTAACACTTAGCATCATTCATGAATATATTTAGCTAAACACATGCACAGTTTTAAAAGTAACAACTGGCTAAGAAAATCAACATGAACAATTTCTCTTGAAGCTAAACTGAAATTCCAGGTTGAAGTCTTTTTTTCTCTCCAAATCTGCTCTGCTGAATAAACAATGAAGTGTGTATGTTTGAATGTATAGCAAACAGTAGAACAATGCAATGTAAATAATTTAAACATAAAAAAACCTGGGGAGGAATAACATGCCTGAGAATTTATATCACAAAACCATGTATCATAAAACAAGCAAATGCATTTGATCAATTTATTCAAAAAGAACAATAATGTTGATAAAGAGAAAGTATCAGCATTCTGTTGCTGTAAATCGGATAGCAGAAAAAAAAAAAGATGTATGATCCCCCTACAATTCTCTTTCTGCCAGAGAGACTGGCAGAGTCAGGGTGAGGAGTTAAATGAGACATCAGTTTAATCCTTACATAGCCACAAAAAGAATGAAATCCAACCTACCTTGAAAGCTGCTGACCTTATCTAGTTCTCTCCAGGTGCAGAAGATTAGTCTAGAAGATTCCTGCACATAGGCTTTAACAATAAATCAATAATTCAGAAATTTCACCTATGGACCTTGATTTTTATATCTGACATATCCTGAGACAGCAACTATATGAGCCATAGTGGCGCAGGTATTAGAATGCATTACTGCAAGCTATTTCAGTTGACTGCTGGCTACCTGCAATTTGACAGTTCAAATCTCACCAGGCTCAAGATCATCTCAGCCTTCCATCTTTCCGAAGTGGGTAAAATGAGGACCCAAATTGTCCTGAATCTGTAAACTGTTTAGAGAGAGCTGTAAAAGCCCTGAGAAGCATACAGATATACAGTACAACCCTTTTAAAAATGTGATATCTGCCAACTTAAAGGTTTCCTCTCTTCTCTTTCTGCCTAGGATTCTGCGAAAGGAGCCTGTCTTCAATGATGACCTCCCAAGCCGTATTATCTGTGGCACTGTTGTGGTGAAACCCAATGTGAAGCAATTTACAGAAACCTCTGCAATATTTCAAGATGGGACTGTGCTGGAAGGCCTTGATTATGTCATCTTTGCTACAGGCTACACCTTTGCCTATCCTTTTATGGATGATGAATCCATTATAAAGAGTAGAAATAATGAAGTCACTCTATACAAAAGTATCCTCCCCCCATTTCTGGAGAAATCAACCATGGCAGTCATTGGCTTAGTCCAATCTCTTGGATCAGCAATCCCAACTGTTGAGCTTCAGGCTCGCTGGGCTACAAGAGTATTTAAGGGTTAGTGATAAAGCTGTACATCTTACTTAATATTTTCATGTCTTCAAATTAATAAAATTACTAGTCCTAATGTTACATGAATCATACAGAGGTGGCTTATATTCAAGTAAAACTTAACATCTAAATTTCTGCTTTGGTAACTGCAGTTACCTTGTCAGATCAGGGTCAAAATATTCTGAATGTTTGATATTTTTTGCAGGTACCATTGTTTTTTAAAACTTCTTTTTGATAATTCTTCACCTATATCCAGCTTCTCAAGGTTCTCTAAAGTTGTACATTCTGAACTCACTTCACATAAAATAATGTTGAATATATGAATAAAAAGATGGGTAGAAGGATATGTTTTTATCATAGCCAATTCTTCCTTCTTCTACAGGATTGTGTAAGCTGCCTTCAAAGACCACCATGATGGATGATATAGATGAGAAAATGGGGAAGAAGCTCAAATGGTATGCAGATATGGCCTTTTAAATTTCTACCCATGTAAGACATTTTTATACCATCACTTCAAGTCCTAAAAGTCCTTTTAACTTCTGGGACAATTTATTAAAATACTAAAAGTACTTTGAAGACAATCCACTACTATCTTTGTCTTCATGCCAAAAAAAAGATAAAAAACAAAAGACTCAAAACAATCAAGACATTTTAAAAAGTGCATCAAACAGAAAAAAATACACATACACATTATCCCCTCTAATTGAATACTGATTAATACATTACTACAATATAAGTTCCCACCCCTTGCGAATCCCCCCATTTTTAAACTATGAAATCTATTTCCAAATTATTGACCTGTCTTCTATATACTTATATTAATGACAAAATAGTTAACAGGAAAAGGAATAATAATAAAAAAGACAAGATTAAGATTTCAAAACTCTGTTAACAAACATTTATTGTGAACCACTTGTAGAAAGTTTGCCATGGCATTTTATCTATCCCAAATCATCCTGAAAGTTAAAAGTAATTTGTCTTGGATCAAATATCCACATTTGTTTCTTAATGCCATCTCTTATCAATCGTCCAATTAAATATAATAGATTTACTCTCCACAGTGTGTCTATCTTCCCAATAAAATCCAAATAATGGTTTCCAGTTAGGTGTAATAAATCCAGCTTCCAATCTCCCTCAGTCTTCATAGGAAAAAGGAATTTGTCACTTTCCCATTCAGATAGACTCCTAGTAAGGCTATGTAGTTTTAGACTTCAAAGAGATACATGGGATCAACTCAGTTTTCTTAACTGTAAAATCTGTCTGGTCTGCAACTTTAAGTTCAGAATCCTTTTGTGAATCTTTATCCAAAACTACATGCCTCTGCATATTTTCCATGGCCATTACCATGTCGTCAAACTTTTTTTAAAAAAAACTTCAACTAAAGATCCAAACAAGTGACCATTGCTTTCCTGTAATCTGATATATTGGTACTTTGTGTTAATTGATCAGGGAACAAAGAACACTAAAACAGAAGGAAACAAGAAGATATTGTCTGGATATTTCAATCCAAGGTTAAAAGAAAAAAAATAAAAGAGATAAACATTAAATATTTTGGGAATTCAAAAAGTACAAAAATCCTGCAGTGAGAGTCCAGTATTAACGTAAATCAAATTAAAGCACTTCACCATCCAGAAACTCATCATGATTCCTTACAAAGAGAACAGAAGTTATTCAAAACAACAGAGCTCCCATTCAAATCCAGGGAGCAGCACTGCCAGAGAACCAGCTTTGGCAGCAAAAATAGCAGATTGTGAGTAAGAGTGAAAAAGCCAACATTCAGCAGCCACCTTGGGGAGCAATCTAGGACTATCTTGATACTCTTAATGTTGAGAAGGAACAAAAAAAACCCTCTGCTTCTTGTAAAAATTCTAGAGGAGTTTGGTAGCATTTTCCTACTAAGACATTTTCTTTAAAGACATAAGCTTTCATCATGATCCACAGTTTACGTCATCAGAATACAAAATAACAAAGTTGAAAGAGGCCTTGAAAGTCTAGTCCAATTCACTACTCAAGCAGAAGATTCCATACCATATTATATTATTTCCTTACATATATTTGGCCCATGGCTTCCTAACAGAAACCAAAATTAAATAAAGGAGAGTGAGGCTTTCCTAGTTTTTCCTTGCTCTTTGAAATGCTTCTACCAAACTTTCTCTTTTTTTTCTTTCTTTTAAGGTATGGCCAGAGTGACACCCTGCAAACAGATTACATTGCCTATATGGATGAACTGTCCTCCAACATAGGTGTCAAGCCCAACATCCCACTACTCTTTTTAACAGATCCTTGGCTGGCACTGAAAGTCTTCTTTGGCCCCTGCAGTCCATACCAGTTTCGTCTCACTGGTCCAGGGAAGTGGGATGGAGCAAGAGATGCCATCCTAACCCAATGGGACCGAACACTGAAGGTCACAAGGACACGAACTGTACCCAACTCTCAGAAGTGTTTCTCTTTCTCTGTTTTGCTCAAAATCCTTGTAATTCCATTTCTCCTTGCTGCTATTTTTATAGTGTTGAACTAATAACTTCAATGTCAAATGAGACAATGTCATGGGATTCTAAACTATGTTTTATTGGAAAGCAAAATTATCTCAATTTTTATAATAAACATTTCAAAAGAATGCTTGAATTTCACATATTCATATATTCACATATACGGAGTCCACATAAAATCTGAACATTTTAAGAGATCATCAACCAAGCATTACATGTACGGATTCTTGTGCAGATGCCAGACATCTGGCATCTCCTACAGCCAAAGCCAAAAATGCCCTGTAGAACTGACCAATGACCTAAAGGGTTCTATGCAGGGGTGGGATTCTACCAGTTCACACCTATTTGCTAGAACCGATTGTTAACATTCTAAGCAGTTTGGAGAACCGGCTGTTAGAAGAAATTACTGGCCTAATCCTGTAAGAAAGGCAGGAAGGAAACATTCTGATGTTGTTTACAGAAACTGCCTTTCCGTTAACCCTTATTATATTCTTGGCAGGACGAGACTTTCTGTTTCTGGAACTTCGCTGGAGCTTTTTTCCCCTTCTTTGCTGGTATTTTGATTGTGTGGAGTGACCATTCAAAGTGAAAATAGCACTGAAAAAAGTGGCTTATGACCATTTTTCACACTTACAACTATTGCAATATCCTCACAGTAATGAGAGGCCAGGTGAGGAGATGCATGCCTCAATGTGAGTGATATTGAGTTGGCTACACCCAGCCAATAACATGCCCACCACCCAAGCCACGCCCACAGAACTGGTTGTTAAAATATTTGAATCCCACCTATATTCTATATGACAGCAATTCAGACACTTAAGATAGTTGCAATCCCTCTGCAATCTTCTCCAGTCTAAGTTTATCCAATGCCTCCATCCATGCCCTTTATCAGTTTGGTTGTTCTACAATTATATTAGCTTTTTTTTCCCTTTAAAAGTATTCCACTAATATTGGGACTGGTCTGGGTTCTTTTCTTGCCCATTACAGGGACATCAAATTAAGCCAGAAGTAGTAAGGTCTGTTGCAATCTAGGATCGTATTTCAAAGTCTTAATATGTTGCTAACTTTCCTCCTTCAAGTATTCTATAATTACAAGAGTTTCATTATTTAATAATTTTATTTATTTATTTTGTTTTGTCAATCACTGACAAGATAATAGGTATAAGTATATACATAGTTATGAATACATGAAATGGGTACATATAAGAAAAATAAAAGAAACAATAGGACAGGGACGGTAGGCATGTTGGTGCGCTTATGCATGATCCCCTACAGACCTCTTAGGAAAGGGGTGAGGTCAATAGAAGACAGTCTAAAGTTAAAGTTTTTGGGGTTGGGGGAAGAAACCAATTCTATCAGGAAAGAAGAAATCATGTTTTGTATTATTCCACTTTAATATTATTCTGAAATATAAATTTATCTTTAGTTGAAGCAACTCAACTTTCCCCCATTTCAGTATCCAGAAAATAATGGGAAATGTTGAACCCAGGTTCTGTTGTTTATTTTTCAGTATTAATCATTACCACAATCTTGACAAAATTCTATTTTTAGACTTCTCCTTGAGTTGGTAGAAATGAATGAAAAGGAAGCAGACAACGAGGCTTCAATAGAAAAAACATATTCATAAAAACAAAAGGAGAGTGCATTTTTCCTGTTCAGGAGTAAGGACAAAGGAAAGTAGAAAAATGATTTTCCAAAGATGTCCAAAGCCCTGAGTTTTTCTTCATTTGCCCAAATTATCCACTGATTTGCTATTGGCATTGTGCAATCGGCAGAGTTGCATATAACAGCAGAAATGTGGTCAAAGCATCGTGTTACATGACTGATTCTAATCTCACCTATAATAATCGTATTTCCTCTTTTATATAAGCTTATAAGATACCTAAACTGGCTATAATATTTCACTTCTTCATAACTTTCATAGTTCCAATACTTTTGTAAGTATTGAGGCAAATATTTAAAGCAGATTGTGTCAGAGGCTTACAAAATCCAACACTGCAAAGGCTTAGGTTACATAATCAGCGAAGTGTTCGCATTATTTTAATAGCAAAAGTGCCACTGAGTAGAGGCAAGAATATAGGAAGAATATTCTTACTGCAAGAATATAGGAAAGTATATATGTGTATCTCTTTGATTGGAAATCCATTACCTGTCAGTGGAACGGGGGGGCAATCCTATAAAGTGAATCCCAAAATGAGAATATAAAGCACCAAGATGCTTAAATGTTCAATGATGTTTTAATTCACAAGCATCTGACAAAATAATTCAATGCTAATGTTTTGTTCAACCCGTATAATTTCATTTACACCAACTCCTTCAACCAGATGTTTCAACTCAATTATGAGGTGATAAATTTTCTTCTCTATATAGTTTTACATAATCCTTCTTTCGTGCAAAGCCAACTGTAATACAAAAACATTTTCTTAATGAACTGCAATAACAGAACTTCAGCAATTTAATATCCTATATCTTAAATGGGCAATTAATCATCATGTTTTCTCATTCCAAACTTTGTTTTAGTTGAACTCATAATTCCATTGTAATCATTCTGTATAATCTACTCTAAATTTATTTTGTATTGGCATTTACACAATTGTGTCAGGTGCAAATAATCAGGAACAAGAGTTCAGTTAAAGCAGTAAAAGTTTATTATATGCTGCCTTTACACAAGAATCTAATGCTCAAGGCAAATTAACACAAGATAAGAGTCAACAAAATTCACAGGAGGCTGGATTTAGGCCTCTTGTGGGAACACAGCAACTTCAAACTGATGATGTGTTTGACACCACCTTCAGGCTTCTCCTGGTCATCTACAAATTGTTTCAGAACTTTTAAAATGATGGTGCAAACAGAATCCCAAATACACATTTTCATCAGGAAGTTTCCATTTTGTCTTAACTTATATTTCTCATGGGAAAAGCTTACCTAATAAGATTGCATGTACAGCATATACCTGCTATACATGTAACATTCCTTATATCTTACAGTCCAAAACTTTGCAGTTTTTGTTGCGGGTTTCAACTGAATTTTATTCAGCTTTAAAAGCATATGTAACTCCATTGTAGTTAACTAATTTTATCTTGTGTAACAATCTCAATGTTTTTTAAAGAAATTACAATAAATGATACAATTATCATCTCATCATATCAGTGATGAAAGCATACAAATGTATACAATATAGAATGGCTCCAAAGTAATTTATAGTTCCCACCTTACATTTGTATGGCAGATAGCAAACCTATATAGAATCCATATAAGAAATTGAGATCTAAATCTGGGGTGTCACCCCTGAATGTTTATGGATAGAGCGAGTTGCACAGAATTCTGGAATAGTCATGGTCCCGAATGTATTTGACAACTTCCAAATCAAGAGTGCCTCGCAAAGAGAATATTTTGCCTCCCCTTCCCCCAATATATAAGATTGTATTTCTTGTCACTTTATCAACAGACTCTTGAAAATGGATAATTTAGATATAAGAGGAGGCCAGAATGCAGGATTAGAATTTCAGAATTCACTTGAAGATTAAATATATGCCAGCACTATATCCTGAAACTGGATATATGCCAGCACTGCACCCAGGGTAACTGGGGGCGTGCCAGCACTACACTGGGTATATGCCAGTGCTACACCATGAAACTAGGCATGGAAGTAAACAAGTTTTCAAAAATACATTACAAAACAGGCATTATTCACTTCTAATTTGCACTTTTATTTGTAGTATTGAGATAAATAGATGTGGGAATTTTCTAAAGTATTGACAAATGTGATCTTGAATATATTTTTCATTAATGTTGTCAGTCTTCAAGATCTTCTGCTATTGCTTTGCATCTTTTTGACTG
>BLBF01000052.1:4487319-4569612 GCA_015471245.1 Laticauda colubrina
GTCTAAGTATTTCTTTCCTGGATTTTGAATGGAGCTCCGCCTGACATATGTATTGGTACATAGTGGAAATCAAATGAATCTCTCAAAGCTCAGTCTTTTAGGTGAGAAGCCTCAAGTGTTTCTTTTATTGGTCTGACATTGCTTTCTTATTCATGTCTCCAGTATTAAAATACCTGCAGCAATGATGGTTGGTCTTTGTCATATGGTATTTCCTCCTCTTTAGGATCTTATAATTAACTAAAATGCCAATATTTTTCAGGAACGCTCAGATGGTTAGAAGCAGTTTTTGCAAACAGAAAGCTGTCCTCGTCTCAGAAGGCATCAGGAGAAAGTGAAACAAAAAAAATACATTGAATACTTGTGTTTGAGAATTTGGAGATGGATAACAGATAGAAAGCAAAGCAACCCTGCTTCAAATGATAAAATGGTCTCTTGCAATTAAGGCTGTATCTTATAAACTGTCCCAGAAGTCCAAGTCAAATGTAGCAGTTCCATGAACTTATCAAATGGACTGCCCCAATCGTATTTAAAAAAAAGAACTGGAAAGTACTACAAAATGTTTAGTTTGTGGGAAATGGGAAATAACGCCTTTCTGGTTTCAGAGAATATAATCTATTACATTTCTTTCCACATAATTTTCATGTTTCACTTAAATCTGATCAGGCAATTTTCAAAGATAGGTGTCCTCGATATGAGGAAATGTTGGGTGACCCAGATCAAATGTGTCTCCAGAATTTTGAAATTTGCAGGTCATTTATTTAAAACTAACAAAATAGATATTCACATGAAATCTTCTCTGGAAAAAATTAACCCTATTGTGGGAGGAGAGTTAGTCAAAAACCAGAAATATGGCAGCATCTTTTTATGTTTATTCAACAGTTTATTCAGATTGTTTTATTAAAAGACATATAATGTAAGCATTCATGAACTCTAATGGTTTCAAAAGTGTGATCAGAACGAAGCAATTGAGAGAGGGTGGAGCTGGCGTCGTGGTGGTACAACATGCGATCTTGATCCTCCAAGATCATCGTCGATATCTTCACTGCTGAATGGTCCCGACTGACCTAAACCATCCCGTCGAGACAGTAATTGATAGGGGCATGTCCTGTCGATTCCAGGGCCCTTTTACTGGTGGCGGAGAGGCAGCCATTCAAGCTGCTGAAGCTGGGACAACTCCAGAATGGAAGAGATTGAAAGAAAGTGTGCTAGTTTGGTGAGATGAACTTTTACTTATTATTTCTTGAAGAGAACACCCTGAAAGATTTAAAGTGAAACTAAAAGTGAAGAGAAAAGAGTTTAAGCGGCAAAATTAAGCTAGTTAAAATGAAAGTTTTTTTCCCCTTTGATTGTAATTTAGAATTTGGCAAAGCTTCTTAATTTTAAACTGGACTGGTCTCTTTTAAATTTTCTATTTTTGTTTTGTTTTCTTAACAATTAAAAGTCTGTTTTGATAAAGATTCTTCTTTCTGATTTGAGATTTATTTCTTTTCCAAAAGAAAGGATTTCATTTTTTCTTTTTGTTCCTGGCACTGGATAGATGAGGGGGGAGTGAAAGTGAAGGAGAAAAAAGTAACACTACCATCTAGGGGCTTGGATATATTGTTTCTTTTTTCTTCCATTTGTTTATGTATTTGTGCTATGCTCAAGGACTCTGAGCTTTGCACTGGAAAAGATAGTGGGATGAGCATGACAGATTGTTTACGCAGGTGCCTATCTGTGAAATTATAGATAACTAGAGTCTGGAGTTGAAGTTGAAGGAAAGAAGATTGAAGTGACCTTGAAAATACTGGAATTAAAAATTTGATTTATTAAAGAGCCTTGGATACTTAGTGGCAGTGGCTGCTTTTACATTAGAACTGTCTGTTACTTTTCACTTCCTTTTTTACTCCCCCTCCAGTTGGATTTTTATATTCCAGGAACTAGAATGTATTTTTTTTATTTTTTTTGTTCTCTTCCTTTTTTCCTTCTTATTAAGATAAATAATTGGATTTAGGTATACAGGTGCCTGAATATTTTTTTCTCTTTTTATTTTTTGGCATGGCAATTGCCTGCCTGTGCTCCTTTTTTTTTCTTTTTTCTTTTCTCTTTCTTTCTTTACAGATAAGTACTACAAGATGAACAGAAAGACAACAGCCCCAGCTTCTTCAATACCAATAGTTTCTTCACCATCTGGAGGACAACGGTCAATACAGACAATTTTACAATAGGAGAAAGAGAAGGAAGTGACATTACAGATGATTATGCAAGGAATTCAGAAGATTGAAAAGAGAATGGAGAATATTGAGCAAAGAACTGAAAAGACAGATGAGAAAATAGAAAATATTCAACAGATGATGATGAAATGTGAAGACAGATGAAAAAAAAAATAAAGAAGATATACAAAGGGACAAGAAAATTGGAGATACTGATATTCAATTGAGCAATGTTGAGAAGGGCAGGTGTGAACCATTAGGATGGGAAATTGATAGATCAGAATTCTACCTAAGATTTCAAAATGTAGAAGAAGGAAAAGGTGAAAATCTTGCTGAAATAATGACAGAAATACTGGCAGAAGCATTAGAGATAACCAAAGAAAAAATGATGGATGGGATGGATGAAGTGTTTCAGGTCTATACAAGATATACAATGAGAAACAGACTACCAAGAGAAGTTCACATCAGATTTACTAAGAAGATTATTAAGACACAGATACTGCAGGTGGCAAGAGAGAAAATATTAAAATATAAAGACAAAGAAATTGTGGTGCTGAAACAGGTACCAAGAAGAGAAAGACAGATGAGAAGAGAACATTTATTTTTGACCAAAGAGTTACTTAAAAGAGGAGTAAATTACAGATGGTTGATGCCAGAAGGCCTCTTGTTCACTTGGCAGGAACAAAGACACAGAATTGACACAGTTGAAAAAGCTGAACTGTTCTGCTTAGAATATTTTAGAGGAAATGAGGAAGAAGCAAGAAAGGAAAAGTCATTAATTGAATTCCAAGAGGAATGTGTTGCAGTAATTGAAAAAACAGTAGGTGCTGTACCCAGAGAGCAATGAGAATTAAGACCTACTAGAGCAATACCCCCCCCCAAAGCCTAACATGGATGAAAGAAAATTGATTTCAATTAACATAAATGGGCTTAATTTGGCTACTAAAAGAAGGAAAGTATTTCACAAATTAGAGAAATTAAAATTTGATATAATATGCTCACAAGAAGTTCATATCAAAAAACAACTTGAATATATATTGAAACACAAAAAAATAGGGAAATTATTTATGTTGCTGGCACAATCTAAAAAAAGGGGTGTGGTACATATTAAAGACACAATTTTGGCAGAACTAATTTACACAGATGACAATGGAAGGATTTTGATGGTGAAAATAATGGAAAACAATGTTAAAACACTTTTAATTACAATTTATTCTCTGAATGATAACCAAGAAGAATTTTACAGAAAATTACATATGAAAATAATTGAATTAGACTATGTTAATATTTGTATGATGGGAGATCTTAATGGAATAATTAATGATTGGCTAGACTATAAAATGCAGAAATCAACAAAGAAAGCTAGAAAGATCCTACCAAAATCTTTCTTTCGAATAACAGAAGAATTTAACTTAAAAGATGCATGGAGAGAGAGAAATGTGGAAAATAAGCAATATGTTTTTTACTCAAACAGGCATGAGTCATGGTCTAGAATAGACATGGATATCAGCAGAATTACTGGCTAACATACAAGAGATTGAAATAGAAACAAGCACCTGGGCAGACCGTAATCCAGGAACAGTTATTTGAAAAGGATATAAGAGGAGATCTAGATGAATTTTAAATAACACGATATTAAAAGAAAAATACTTTAAACAGAAAATAGAGAAAGAACTTGTTTTCTTTTTTTTAAAAAATCGAAAAGAGGATACATCTTTACAGAACCTCTAGGACACGATGAATGCCTACACAAGAGGCTTGACAATAGACTATACAAGGAAAAGAAATATAAAACAGAAAAAGACTTTCAAAACATTAGAGAATGATTATAAAAGATTGGAAAAAGACTTATAGAAGTCCCCGCAAAAAAAAGACATTAAAAATAAAATGGATATGATTTCCGGATTGGGCTTCTTCAGAGATGAACCAAAATCGCGATCTTCTGCAGTTTTGATCTGTGCTTACCGCTGGAGCGCCCCGAGCCACCCAGATTCAGGCTGAAGCCACCCCGTAGAGGTGGTGAAGAAGGGGGAGCCATCAGTGGGACTGAGGAGAACCACATCTCTCCTTCTCAGCTGGCCATTACTCCCTTTCCCAAAGGCGGTTGCAGTGGTGGTCAGAAATGCCCCCCTCAAAGAAGAACCCAACCAGACAAGATTGTGTAGGAGGAAGTTTGAAGGAGAAGATTTGACTGACTGGGTTGAATGGAGAACATCTATTTAAGATACCTGGAACCTGAATTTTAAAGACTAATACTATTCCAAAAAAAGATTTTAAGCTGTGAAAGAGAAAGGGAAAGGAAATGGAATGGGCCTTTTTTCCTCTAACATCGACAGTTTTAACTGACTTGGAACATCAGGAAGAAGAGATTTGAATAAGAAATTGATACTTATCCACTTTGACATTAAAAAGCTATTTCTAGCTGAAAATAAAGTGTTAAAGGAATAAAGATTCTTGGATAATTTAAAAATTTTCTTTAAAAAAAGAAAGAAAGCAGTAGAGGGAAAAATGAAAAAAGAGGGTGGAATCTGGAAAATGGAGGAGACCACCTGGAACTTTAAAAAAAATTGATAATGGAATTTTAACAAGGTTTGCAAAAGATACATTGTAGCTAAAACTTTGTTACAAGAGAACAAAGCCCCTGGAAAGAGAAAGTGAGAAAAGAAGCAAGAAACAATTTTGGATTATTGGATGATTCCTGGAACTTTGGATGGAAGAATTCTAATGAAATAAAATAAAATCAATTGGTTTTTTTTTTTTTTAAATAGCATCACTCCTTGAAGAGTTAAAAATGAGACTTAAAGAACAAAAAGAAGAAGCACAAGACGGAAGAGGATCTTTTGGCTTCGTATTTCAATTTTTAGAAATGCAGATCTTGAACTATGAAAAACAACAAGAAACACTGGCAGAACAAGAAGGCCGGGACAATGAAGCCATCTTTAATGATCAGGCAATTTTCAGTGGGATAAAAAAGGGAAAGGGGGGAAAGGGAGTTGAAAACTTAAGTACTGAAGCAACAACCAAAAAAAAGAGTAATTTGAAAAGTAATCATAATATTAAGGCCCTGTCACATTGCCCAATGGATGCAAAATGTTAGTAAAAAGGACACAACGGATGAGCAAAATGTTCCATCCGTTGTTATCTGCTCTCAAAAGGGGCAAAAATTTGCATAACCGGAGTAGATAACACGGAAAGGAACGGACACGGGGAGGACGCAGAGCGGATTGAAAGCAGATGCGGAACAGAAGCCCAGCTGATGAAAGCAGATGGCAGCGGATGGCACATCCGCGGGGCTTCCGGGGGGCCACAGCAAAGTGGACGTGGAATGGATACAGCGGATGCAGAGCGGACACCGAGCGGATGAAGCGGATGCAGAGCGGAAGCCTAGCAGATGCACAGCAGAAGCCTAACAGATGCCTAGCGTTAATTGCGCATGTGGGGAGGATGCATTGCGTCAGCCCCGTGGATATAAGGAAAGCAGCTCAGAAGCAGGTCACCATTCAGAGGAAAGACCTGCTGCCAGACGGATTGACAGCCTTGCCTGCCCTGCCTGCCAGCCTTGCTGCCAGCCTTGCTGCCAGCCTTGCTGTCTGCCTGCCAGCCTTGCTGCCAGCCTCCCTGCCAGCCTCCCTGCCAGCCTTGCTGTCTGCCTGCCTGCCAGCCTTGCTGTCTGCCTGCCTGCCAGCCTTGCTGCCAGCCAGTCTGCCTGCCAGCCTTGCTGCCTGCCTTCCTGCAAGCCGTGGTTCATGTCTGCCTGCCAGCCTTGGTGCCTGCCTGCCTGCAAGCCTTCCTGCCAGCCTTGGTGCCTGCCTGCCTGCAAGCCTTCCTGCCAGTCTTGGTGCAAGCCTTCCTGCCAGCCTTGGTTCCTGCCAGCCTCCCTGCCAGCCAGCAACCCCACAACCATGCGGAAGCACAGCAAGACTCAGCCATCTGCTGCCAGCCCTTGCAAGAGGGAAAGGGCTACCATCCCGCCTCCTGGCCCTCACTCTGATTCTGCTGGGGCTTCTGCAACACGGGCTCACTCTTCTGGGGCTGGCGCTTCTGCTGCTTCTGCTTCTGGAGGAGCTGATGACAATCACACCAGCACCAGCCACCTCCACAGCACCTGCACCCTTCACCCCTGAGACTGAGCGACCAAGAGGAGTACCAGAGACTCATTTTTGTCTTATAGCTTGTTGTTAATAAAGTCTATTTTTGATTCCCACACTTGCTTCATTTCTTTTTTTTAATAAAGTCTTGCTGGAAACTTTTAGAAATGGTTTAAGCCTTTGCATGCTTGTGGGATGGGTTAAGATAGCAGTGGGATGGCTTGAGATAGCTGTGGAATGGGCAGGGATACCTTTGGGATGGGTAATAGCTGTGGGATAGATAAACCTCCAGTGCAAGCATAGTGGGACTGTATGGTCCACCCTCCCAGGTGCCACACCTATGGCCCTTTATTATCAATAACAATATAATCAATCATCCAAACATGTCAACATGAACACAACTCTTTATTAAATGCCCTGTTCATTGTCGGGCCACTCAACATACATGGCCCAATCTCATCCGTGTGATGAGACAGGCTGAAGGAAGCATCCATTAAGAATCTACCATCCTGTCTTGCCACTCCACAGCTCCAGCTGGGGAGTTGCACCAGTGTTTCAGGAGGTTGCGCTGCTTCTTCCCTTCACATGAGGCTCTGTTGGGGCCTTGCACATCCTCAGTGTCTATCAGGTTTCGCCCTTGCCTCGATTCCCCAGGCTCTATGTCCCCATTGCCTTGATGGAGGTCCATGAGCCTGTTCTGCAAGACTGGGTAGTGGGTGCGCATGAGATTGTGCAGGATGCAGCAAGCTTCCACAATGTTCCTCATGGTCTCTGGGCGATGCAGCAAGGTGGTGAGAAGTACCTGGAATCTGTTGGCCAGGATGCCAAAGGCGTTCTCCACCACCCACCTTGCCCTGGACAGCCTGTAGTTGAAGATCCTCTCTTCACGGGTGAGGTATTTGGAGGTGTAGGGCTTCATGAGGTAGGTTGTGAGGGAGAAGGCGTCATCCCCCACGATGAAGTAGGGCACATCTTGCGTGTTGTTGGGCAGGGGTTCTGGATCTGGGAAGCGCACTATGAGGTTGCGTTCCAGCCCACCCTTGAGGTCACTTGCGTTGTATACCTTGGCATCTGAAGATGAGCTGTTGCCTGAAGCATCGATGTACATGAACTTGTAGTCAGCATTGACCATGGCGAAGAGGATGATGCTGAAGAAGCCCTTGTAGTTGTGATAAGAGGACAGTGAGTTGGCTGCGCTTTGCAGGCCACGTGCTTGCCATCGATGGCTCCAACAGTGTGGGGGAAGTTCCACCTCTGATACCACTGCTGTGCAACTTTCTTCCATCCTTCTTCAGTGGAGGGGCACTGGAGGAGCTCCTCCAGGGATTCTTCGATGATGGCCTGCACCACTTGTCTGACCACAATGCTGATGGTGTTGTGTGGCACCCTCCAGCCGTACTGCATGCTCCTGTACGTGGTCCCTGAGGCCAGGTGGCACAGAGTCAGTGCCACCTTGAGCCCAGGCTCCAGACTGGGCTGGAAGTTGGTGTTTGCCTTGGTCAACCTGGGTGTCAGCCGCTGCACAAGTTCGTCAAAAATGGCTGGGGGCATCCTCATGAAGTTCTGGAATGCCCGAGTGTCTTCGTTCCTGAGCTCCACCATCAGCTTGTTGTACAGTCCGTACTCTGCTCTTCTGGCGAACCATCTTCGTACCCAGAGGCTTCTTGGCCGCCTCTTTTTCTTCCCGTAATAGAGTTCACAGAGCCTGTAGATGGCTTCGCACTGTTGCAGAACGATGGTGGCTGCCAAAAGGACTTTGTTACGATCCACGGTGGACATGACTGGATGCTGTGGAAGAGGAAGAGGCAGATGAAGGCTGCAGAGGTCCGCACCACAGGGCTGCTGGTCTGAAAGTGAGATCCAGATGAGTTGCTCCCCCTTTTTATAGGCAGTATAGGTGTCCCTTTGCATCCTCTAGGCATCCTCTAGGCATCCTCTAGGCATCCTCTAGACATCCTTAATATCCGAGATAGGTCCCCTCTGCGAACGTTTTTTCCGTTTTGAACACTTTGTTTCCACTAGGCATCCATTCTGCATCCATTCTGCATCCATTCTGCGTCCGTTCCGCCTCCTTCCTGCGTCCGAGCGGATGGAGTTGCACGGATGCGCAGCGGATGCCTACCGGATATAGCGGATGCGTAACGGATGCAGAACGGATGCCTAGCGGATGCGTAGCGGATGCAGAATGGACGAATTGGATACATTTTCCGTGCAAAAGTTTTGAGCAGCTCAAAACTTTCTGAGCGGATGAAATGTCAGTAGACGGATGCTGGACGGATAGAGAGGAAGCAAAACGGAGGCAGTGAGTACAGAACGGATACATCGCGTTAACCAACGGATGGCAAGCTGTTTTGTCCGTTTTACATCCTCTTTGCATCTGTTGGTGCAGTGTGACAGGGGCTTTAGGAAGAAGCAGAAGGGAGGATCACAGAAGGGAGAATCAGATAGAAAAGGAAATAAAAAGGGGAGGAATAAGAAGAGAGGGAAGAGGGAAAGGAAAAGAAGCTGCAAAAGATAGAAACAAGATATAGAGGTACAGGAAAAATGTACAAGAATTAAAGGTATAAACCTATTTAAAAGACACAGAGACAATGGTTAAAATTTAACCTAAGGAGAGGATTATGCAAAGGTGCATAGCACTGTTATATAATATGTTAGATGATTAAAGTGACAGAAAATTTTTTTATTGATGTGTAGTGGAATATTTGTTTGTAAAGAGAATAAGGCTCTCAATGATTTAAAAAGAATGTTTTAAAAAAACAGAAAAGAAACATGGAAGATTTTTATCAGTTGATAAAATGAACTTGAATAAGAATAATAACTTTATTGACTACTGTTAACTATTGTTTGGTTTTTTATTTAAAGACAGTAATAAATAAAATATGAAATATAGATGATTAAAGTGAAAGACAACTGATATTACTAGATAATGTTTGTTAAAAGAAATAGAATTGTAAAAAATTGTTATGAATATTAATGGCAGAGCTGTACTTTTATACAATAATTATTCCATTTACTATTGTTATACACAGATATATATACATATCTACTTTTTTCTTTTAAGAATTTTAGTGTTTATTTTAAGGGAATGGACCAAGCAGAATTCGATTGAAAATAGGTATGTGTTATAAAACAGAAGTTAGATAATGAATGTTATAACTATAAAGATGTAATTTAAATTTTTAAATAAGATTTGAAAAAAAGATACAAAGGTGTTACACTCCAGTCTAGTAATTACAGGGGAAATTTTGTTTTATGAGAAAAGATCATATGAAATTGTAAACAGGACAGATGAAAGTATTAAAACATTGATTAGAAAGATTTTAAAAATTAGCAAAAGATATGTAATTAAATAAAGAAAGGAATGAGATAATAGGAAGTAAAGAAAGGGAAAAGGAAGTAAAGAAAGGGAAAAGCTATTGAAAAAATTGTGAAAATAGTTATAAGATTTGGATTTGAATGTATAAGATAAATATGTATTGAGTTTATGTCTGTATGGAGAAGTGATAATCCTGGGGCCACGCTGTTCTCAGAAAAAGATAAAAAGATTAAAAGTCTTTGACAATGTGAGTTGGCGATTCATTTTATTTCAATTGATACAAATGGGCTTTGGTAAAAAATTTATCCAAGCCATTGAAACAATATACTATGAACAAACTGCAAAGGTTATGGTAAATGGAGAATTAACAGAATCTATACATATAAAAAAAGGGACAAGACAATGTTGTCCACTGTCGCCTCTGCTGTTTGTGTTAACATTGGAAGTGTTGAATAGGAATATTAGAGAAGAAAAAGAAATAAAAGGAATGAAAATCAAAAAGGAAGAGTATAAATTGCAAGCCTTTGCTGATGACCTGGTATTCACATTAGAAGATCCATTGGAAACAGCACCTAAATTAATAGAAAAAATAGAAGAATATGGAAAAGTAGCAGGTTTGAAAATAAATAAAGATAAAAGAAAGATATTAACAAAGAATATATTAGCAAAAGAAAAGAAAGAATTGGAAGAAGTTCTAGAAATACAGGTCACAAACAAGGTTAAGCCCATGTCACACTGCACCAACGGATGGAAAGAGGATGTAAAATGGAGAGAAACACTTGCCATCCGTTGGTTAACGCGATCCATCCGTTCTGTACTCACTGCGTCCGTTTTTCTTCCTCTCTATTCATCCAGCATCCGTCGACTGAGGTTCCATCCGCTCAAAAAGTTTTAAGCTGCTCAAAACTTTTTGAGCGGAAAATGTATCCAACGCGTCCGTTATACATCCGCTACGCATACGGGGAACATCCGTTCTGCATCCGTCGTCATCCGTTACGCGTCCACTACCTCTGCTAGGCATCCGCTGTGCTTCCGCACAACTCAAATCCACTCCAGTAGAAAACGGACACAGGGAGGAAGCGAAACGGATGCGGAATGGATGCGCAGCGTTAGTAGCACGGACGGAGAAAGGATGAAAGTGGATGCAGCTCGCATATAAAGCATTTAAAACGGAAAAAATCTTCGCAGAGGGGACCTATCTCGGATATTAAGGATGTATAGAGGATGCCTAGAGGATGCAAAAGGACACATAAGGGAAAACTTATATTGCCTATAAAAAGGGGGAGCAACTCACCTGGATCTCACTTTCAGACCAGCAGCCCTGCTGTGCAGACCTCTGCAGCCTTCATCTGCCTCTTGCTATTCCACAGCATCCAGTCATGTCCACCATGGATCGTAACACAGTCCTTTTGGTAGCCACCATCCTTCTGCAACAGTGCGAAGCCATCTACAGGCTCTTTCAACTCTACTACGGGAAGAAAAGGAGGTGGCCAAGAAGCGTCTGGGTCCGAAGATGGATTGGGAGAAGAGCAGAGTATGGACTGTACAACAAGCTATTGGTGGAGCTGAGGAACGAAGACACTCGGGCATTCCACTACTTCATGAGGATGCCTCCAGCCATGTTTGATGAAGTTGTGCAGCGGCTGACACCCAGGTTGACCAAGCAGAGCACCAACTTCTGGCCCAGCCTGGACCCTGGGCTCAAGGTGGCACTGACTCTGTGCCACCTGGCCTCAGGGACCACCGACAGGAGCATGCTGTACGGTTCGAGGGTGCCACACAACACCATCAGCATTGTGGTCAGAGAAGTGGTGCAGGCCATCATCGAAGAATCCCTGGAGGAGCTCCTCCAGTGCCCCTCCACTGAAGAAGGATGGAAGAAAGTTGCACAGCAGTGGTATCAGAAGTGAAACTTCCCACACACCGTTGGAGCCATAGATGGCAAGCACGTGGCCTGCAAAGCACCAGCCAAGTCAGGGTCCACTTATTTCAACTACAAGGGTTTCTTCAGCATCATCCTCTTCGCCATGGTTGATGCTGACTACAAGTTCATGTACATCGATGCTTCAGGCAACGGCTCATCTTCAGATGCCCAGGTATACAACGCCAGTGACCTCAAGGAGGGGCTGGAACACAACCTCATCATGGGCTTTCCAGATCCAGACCCCCTGCCCAAAGACACGCAAGATGTGCCCTACTTCATCGTGGGGGATGATGCCTTCTCCCTCAGAACCTACCTCATGAAGCCCTACACCTCCAGATGCCTCACCCGTGAAGAGAGGATCTTCAACTACAGGCTGTCCAGGGCAAGGCGGGTGGTGGAGAACGCCTTTGGCATCCTGGCCAACAGATTCCAGGTACTTCTCACCACCATGCAGCATCGTCCAGAGACCATGAAGAGGATCGTGGAAGCTTGCTGCATCCTGCACAATCTTATGCGCACCCACTACCCAGTCTTGCAGAACAGGCTTGTGGACTGTCAACAAGGCAATGGGGACATGGAGCCAGGGGAATGGAGGCAAGGGTGAAACCTGATAGACACTGAGGATGTGCAAGGCCCCAACAGAGTCTCATGTGAAGGGAAGAAGCAGCGCAACCTCCTGAAACACTGGTGCAACTCCCCAGCTGGAGCAGTGGAATGGCAAGACAGGATGATAGATGATTAATGGATGCTTCCTTCAGCCTGTCTCATCACACTGATCAGATTGGGCCATGTATGTTGGGTGGGCCTACAATGAACAGGGCATTTAATAAAGAGTTGTGTTTATGTTCAAATGTGTGGATCAATGCTTACATTGTTATTGATAATGAAGGGCCATAGGTGTGGCACCTGGGAGGGTGGACCATATAGTCCCACTATGCTTGCACTGGAGGTTTATCTATTCCACAGCTATCTTAACCCATCTCACAGCTATCTTAACCCATCCCAAAGGTATCCCTGCCTATCACACAGCTATTACCCATCCCAAAGGTATCCCTGCCCATCCCACAGTTATTACCCATCCCAAAGGTATCCCGGCCCACCCCACTGCTATCTTAACCCATCCCACAAGCATGCAAAGGCTAAACCATTTCTAAAAGTTTCCACCAAGACTTTATTTACAAAAATAAATGAGGCAAGTGTGTGAAGCAAAGATAATCTTTATTAATAACAAGCTGTAAAAGAAAAATGACCCAAGTCAAGTGTCCAAATAAAGTCTACAGGTAGCCACCCAGTCTCTGGCACTCTTATTGGTCACTCAGAGGTGTGCCCAGTCTCAGGGGTGAAGGGTCCAGGTGCTGTGGAGGTGACTGCTGCTGGAGTGCTGTGTCTGAAGTGCCACTGGGGTGCCAGGCCCCAAGAGGACAACAGGGGACGGTGTGTTGAGGAAGCTCTGAGACAGCTGGCTCAGCCCCGTGATGTTGAGAGCTCCTTCCTCCATGCCATGGGGTGTCAGCCCCAGTTCCAGTACAGATGTACTGAGGCTGGGCTTGGCTGTGGGGTGGAGGAAGGAGCAGTGTAGTGGGGCTGTCTGGTCTGCAGTTGTGTGAGAACTGGCGTCGGTGGCATCGGTGGCATGGGTGGCATCAGTGGCGTCAGTGGCATCAGTGGCATGGGTGGCATCGGTGGAACCGGTGGCAACGGTGTCATCCGATGAACCTGTGCCTGGACTGGGAAGGGCTGCTGCCTGTGCTGCTGGACCTCCTGGTAGCCGTAGCCCTGGTAGGTGAGGGGCTGTGGAAAGCCTTGGAATGGGAGGGACATCACCTGGGGTGGAGGAGCAGACCTGGACT
The DNA here is from genome assembly GCA_015471245.1 of Laticauda colubrina. Taxonomy (NCBI): domain Eukaryota; kingdom Metazoa; phylum Chordata; class Lepidosauria; order Squamata; family Elapidae; genus Laticauda; species Laticauda colubrina. The sequence continues at coordinate 4,500,693 of BLBF01000052.1, forward strand.
GGGTGGGAGCAGGTTCACCTGGATCTGGAGGGTTGTGAAGCAGATCAGTGATCCTGTCCTTCACCACCTGGTACTGGGGTTCCACCATGTCCATGAGGGTCTGGTTCACATAGGTGAGGAAGGGCTTGCGGTTGGAGGATGAGGAGTCAGTGTGTACCAGCTGAGAGAGGATATCTATGCTGCTCCTGATGGTGTCTCTTATCTCCAGCAGGACAGTGTGGCTCTGTCCCTCCTGTCTGGCTCTCTGCCTTTCTGTGGAGGTGGAGCTGGGGGTGGATGCGGGTTGGACTGTGGTGGAAGTGCTGTCTCCTTTCTCCCACTGCGCCAGGGAGTCCTCCACGCTCTCCGCCACGGTTAGAACAGCTGTCCGCGGGTTCTCCATCGTGGCACACTCCACAGACACCTGCCTGAAGACAGGAGCTGACTCTCAGCCGGAAGAGGACTGGCTCTCAGCAGACTGCCTGAGAGAGAGGGTTGTGAGAGGGGCTGCTCCTTGGTGGTGGATCTCACCCTCCAGGAAGCTGCACTTGGCCATGACGTAGGTCTCTCTGTCCATCAGCTTGACCGCAGCCTGGCCAGATTTCTTGAGGTGCAGCTTCCCGTACCAGGTGTGCATGTGCTTCCACCAGCCGAAGAGCACCTCCGAAGTGTAGCCCAAGCTCTCTGCCTTCTCTCTCCAAGCAGCATGCTTCCGCTTGGTGTCCCTGTAGAGCCTGTTTCCCTTCCGCCATAGATACTCATTCTCTCTCAGCCACTCCAGCACCTCATCCTCATGTTCATCCTCGATGGAGTATTGCCTCCTCTCCCGTTCTCACATATGCCTCTTCCTCCCTTTGGCAGGACCACATGGGCCCTCATCAGAAGGGCTTCCAGGTTGTAGGGGCTGCTCCTCCACACCACCAGCACCGGAAGCACCAGCAGCACCAGCAGGACCAGGATCAGCAGCAGCAGGACCAGCAGGACCAGGATCAGCAGCAGCAGAGTAAGCACCAGCAGCACCAGCAGCACCAGCAGGACCAGGATCATCATCAGCAGAGTAAGCACCAGCAGCGCCAGCAGCACCAACAGCGCCAGCAGGACCAGGAGCACGAGCAGGACCAGCAGGACCAGGAGCACGAGCAGGACCAGGAGCACGAGCAGGACCAGGAGCACCAGCAGGACCAGGAGCATGAGCAAGACCAGGAGCACCAGCAGGACCAGGAGCATCAGCAGGACCAGGAGGACCAGCAGGACCAGCAGGACAAGGAGCAGCTTCAGCAGAGTAAGCACCAGCAGAAGCACCACCGCCAGGAGCAGCTTCAGCAGAGTAAGCACCAGCAGAAGCACCACCGCCATAACCAGCATCATCAGCTCCTCCAGAAGCAGAAGCAGCAGAAGCCCCAGCCCCAGAAGAGCGAGCCCGTGCTGCAGAAGCCCCAGCAGAAGCAGAGTGAGGGCCAGGCGATGGGAGGGTGGCCCTGTCCCTCTTGCCAGGGCTGGCAGCAGATGGCTGAGGCTTTCTCTTCTTCCCCATGGTTGTGGGGTTGCTGGCTGGCAGGCAGGCTGGCAGCAAGGCTGGCAGGCAGGCAGGCTGGCAGCAAGGCTGGAAGGCAGGCTGGAAGGCTGGCAGGCAGCACAGCTGGCAGGCATGCAGGCAGGCAAGGCAGGCAGGCAGGCAGGCAGGCAATGTGTCTGGAAGCAGGTCTTTCCTCTGAATGGTGACTTGCTTGGGAGCTGCTTCCCTTTATATCCGTGGGGCTGATGCAATGCATCCTCCCCACATGCGCAGTGAATGCTAGGCATCTGCTAGGCATCCGCTAGGCTTCCGCTCTGCATCCGCTTCATCCGCTCGGCATCCGCTCTGCATCCACTCTTTCCATTCCGCGTCCACCTTGCTGCACTCCCCCAGAAGCCTTGAGGATGATCTGCTTCCATCCGCTTCCATCCGCTAGGCTTCCATGGAGCATCCGCTTTCCATCCGCCCTGCTTCCTCCCCCCATCCATTCCTTTCCGTGTTGTCCGCTCTGGTGATGCAAATTTTTGCCCCTTTTGAGAGCAGATAACAACGGATGGAACATTTTTCTCATCCGCTGTGTCCTTTTTACAAACGTTTTGCATCCATCGGCCAGTGTGACAGGGCCAACTATTTAGGGATATATATTACATCAAGATTTAGTACACTGAAGGAGGGTAACTATTTTAAACTCAAACAGCAGATTGCAACAGATTTGATAAAATGGGAAAAACTACAACTATCATTGATTGGGAGAATATCTACAATTAAGATGAATGTATTGTTTAGAATTTTATATCTGTTCCAGACAATTCCAATCCAACTAGGGAAAGAGTTTTTCGAAGACTTAAATAGAATTGTGCTGAAATATATTTGGCAGGGTAAAAAAGCAAGAATAAAACTAAAGCTGTTACAAGATGCAAGAATAAGAGGAGGGTTTGCCTTACCCAACTGGGAGTTGTATTACCAGGCAACAAGTCTGATGTGGGTAAAAGAATGGATAACATTAAGGAACAGTAGACTATTGACCTTAGAAGGGCATGACTTGCTGTTGAGATGGCATGCTTTCCTCTGGTACAAGGGAATTAAAACACAGGGGTATTTTAGAAGACATTACATTCGAGAGGCATTATTTTTGAATTGGGAGAAGATAAAAAAAACAATACTACTTAAAAATTCCATTATAGATATCTACAACTGAAGATTTTTCTTATCCAATAATATATAAAAAGGAACAAACAGATATGGTAGATTTTGAATGAAGAGTGTAAACTTAAATCTATTCAAGCGTTGGAAGAACAAGGTGTAAAAATGAACTAGTTTTCATATTTGCAAATACAATCTAGATTTGATAAAGATTTTAAAACAGAAGATATTTATGATAAGTTAACTGATTTAGACAAAATTTTGATGGGTACTGATGAAAAGGTAATTTAAAAACTTTATGAACATTTATTAGAATTTAAATTGGAGGAGGAACAAGTTAAAGAAACAATGATTGCCTGGGGGAAAATTTTTGGATATGAGATTGATTTAGAAAAATGGCAGAAATTGTGGTCTCAAAATTATAAAATGACAATGTCAATTGCATATAAAGAAAATTTGCACAAGTTGTTTTACAGGTGGCATCTACCCTCCACGAGACTTGCGAGAATGTTTAAGAATAAATCGGAAAAATGTTGGAAATGTCATCAGATACCTGATTCATATTACCATATGTGGTGGACATGCTCGGACACAAAAAAATATTGGACTAAAATCCACACATGGTTGGAAATAATGATAAAACAACATATAGACTTTAAACCAGAGATCTTTTTATTGGGAATTATACTGGAAATATACAACAAAGAGCTGAAATATTTGATTGCAAATGTTTTAACAGCAGCCCCTGCCATGCCCTTATGAGACAGGCCACTTTTGAAGCAGCTTCAACTCATTTTCATCTATTCTAATTTAAATGTTTTTTTCTCCATCTTACAAATAAATTTTTTGCTGTGGATACTAGGATACTTGAAAAATAGGGAATGAAATCTACCCAACAACTTTTGAGCACTTTAGGCTGGTGCAGATGCTTCCTCCCCTCTGGTCTCTGCCATTCACAGCCATTTTGGCTTGCGTTGCAGGACAGCCTGGCACTTGGCTTCTGCAAAAGAATTTGTCCATGTAATACCTGACTAGTCAAGAGACCTAGATTCATTATAAACAAAGGTATTGTGTTGTTTTGAAATAACATCAGATTTGGATTTAAATAAGTTCAGATCCCTCAGTGTTGCACAGAAGCTCAAATTAAGCAGGAAAAAGTCAACTAGATTCTGCCAACTGTGTATTGTGAGTTCTATCACCAATAAATTCATTTAAATTCACATTTTCCAGTGCTTCTATCAACGAGAGGTCATAAGGTCATACTTTTTATTGTTCTGTTATTTTGGTGTGGACTGACATTGCGTTTTCCTTTATATTCTTCCATGCCATTTTCCTACATTTCTGGCTATTAACATGTACTGCTAGCCATAGCCACTCTTTGCTAACAATACCACTCTTTAAGGAAAGAAATTACTTTTTATCCATGTCAAAATTCTTCTTGGCAATAAACAACATATCTTTCTCCCCAATACTCCACACTTGCTGATTTGCCAAGGGCTCGAACACAGATGTCTTGAAATTGAAAATAGCACTGTTCAAAAGATCAAAAGTGTGGCTGAAATATGATGCAAGTTCTCTTAGAGACATTATAGAAAGACTTTTTTCTTCAATGTTACTCAAGGGAAATTCAATGTATGTATCCTTCATAGTAAGGAAATGTTATAAACAAATGGCACAATTTTTAAAGAGTTCCCTGATTAGTTTCTAAGGTTTGGTTTAGAAAAAGTCAAGGAAGAGTTTGGTCTTCTAGAGAATACTTATATCAAAAGCCACTGTGTCTTCTCCAAAGTTTCAAAGTTTAATGCCTCTCCTCTGGCATGTCTCGGAGGCAGATGTAATAATCTTCTTGTCATGCAGAGGCTATGACCATGTGAATTAAGATAAATGAATGTAAATAAACCTCTTATAAAAAAAATCTGTCCACCCAGATGAAAGCTATGCCTATTATTTTTTGGTTAGTTAACATCTTTGGATCTGTCAGTCTGCTATTCTTGGTGAAGTTAGATTAGTAAGCACTTTTTTAGTATTTTCATAGGAAATTCTTTCATGTTTGTATTTTATATATATTGAGTACAGTGTGTGTATTAAGCATGTGATAAAACTATTTCCTTTGTTTGTTACCATATTTACTGCAAAGATCCATTTTTATTTAAATACTGCCTAATGTGAGGCATTGGTGAGTATTTATTCTGTTCAAATACTTCATATTAAAAATATTTTCATGTGACTTTTTTAATTAGGTAAGAAACTCTGCAGTTAAGAGGTCAGAGTGGTCAGTGGTTTTGAAGTATGAAATTAACCCTGTGAGATGGGGTTGAGAGAGAATGAATGCCCCCAAATCGCCCAAGAGCTTCTGTGGCCAAGAGTAGACCAGTGTCCCTCAAAAGGCTTATTCACCCTTTCTGACTTCCCCACTGTCAGAGGGGCAGGCAATAGAGGCCCTATGTCCTATTTCTCAGTCCATGTATCTGTTAGAAATTATCTCTGTGGTGGGGCTGGGCAAATGGGGGTTTGGGAAAAATATGCTGTCCTTTGTGGTTTGTTCCTCTTGCACAATCCCTGCTCTCTATGACCACTTGAGCTCCAAAGGAAAAGCATTTGCCAGGCAAAGAGCTGATCAATGAATTGTTGGATGGGACACAAGAGAAGGAGTGCAAACAGCTGCCAAGAGGAGTGACAGGAGGAAGAAATGACTGCTGAAAACTCTTCAAGAGGCCTAATGATATTAAGGAACTGTAGGGGGAGCAAGGACTCAGTCCAGAAAGAACAAATTTCAATTCATGATCCCAAAGAAAGATTTATACCATATCTGAAGAGAAACCAGAGAAACCGGATTTCATTATAAATCATATTTTATTCCAATTTCACTTAAAATTGTATTCCATCCAATTCTATTTTAAATTGCTTTTATCAAATTTGAGTAATATTTTTTAGGAAATTCTGCACTTTGATATGGCCCAGGGCCAATAAATAAAGATTGAATTGAATTGAACGGAAAGGAGAATGATCTATCAGTCAGGATTGATGGTTAAGAGTGCACAGTATTGATGGCTGTGGCACTTTCCAACTTGTTTAACTGGAAAGAGCATGGTGGCTCTGCATGCTCCCACATGCCCTTTGTATGTATGTGTGCCTTTGAGTGTTCACTCATGGTGACTGCCTGGATAAGTCTGCAGTATTCTTGGCAGGTTTTCAGAAGTAGCTTGCCATTGCCTTCTAAGTGCTGAGATGGCCTGGCCCATGGACATACAAATGGCTTCCTACCAAAGGCAGGAGTAGACTCGGTCTGATTTAAAATTTAAAACTGGAGTTGAGTATGGAGGACATGATTGAATAAAAGAAAAAAAAAGAGAGACATAAGATCTAGTTAGAAGAATCCTATTAAATTGGAAAGCTGCCTTATTGAGCCAGTTTGTTCCCAAGAGCCCTAGTGGTGCAGTGGTTAAAATGTAGTATTATAGGAAAACTCTGCCCAGTGCCAGGAGTTTGATCCTGATTGGCTCAAGGTTGACTCAGCCTTGCATTCTTCTGAGGTCAATAAAATGAGATCCAGATTGTTGGGGGCAATATGCAAATAATGCTTCTACAGTTTAAACCACTTGGAAAGTGTTCAGCCAAAAATCTGTTAGGTCATTGGTAAAAGATTCAGTAGTAGAGAAGGGTATGAACAGACATTACACTACATTAGGTTCTGGCACAGTAAATAATTGTGGCTTTGCTTCTAGCTAGAATTTGCTTAACCTGAATGTCCAGTATAAAACTGATCTAGGAGTTTTCTTCCGTAATACAATAATTGTCCTTCTCGGTTGAAAAAGGTTGAATTATCACCTTAGAGAAAGAAAACAGAGAATTTTCTTGCCCACTTTTATCTTAGCTGCTGCTTTATAAATGGACTTATTCTCATATTTGTGGCTATTCAATGGTTTATGGAGAAAATGATTAAATAAGCAGGAAGATCATTGAAGGAAAGCAGGCAGACAAAATGCAGCATCTGGGAGTATGGCAATAAAAAAAAATCTTACCTCTATGGATTTAAAAATAATATGCTCTTTATGTTCAAGTTCCCAACATATTTTTTTCTTGCAAGCCCATCTTCCTATTCTGTCCTCTATCTGTATAATATTTTACTTTTTCTGGGCATTGGCTTTTTATGTGATGACTGGTTACAAAAGAATGGATCTACAGATTGGTTTCATGAACACTGCCATCAAATACATTAATATTTTCCCAGAATAAGAATTTGCGAAGGTGGCGAGAAGAAATCTATAATCAGTATTGGAATTTATTCAGTGAATGGATTGTTTCCAGAACAAAAAGTTGTTTAAAAAGTTTTGCATTTGTTTTCAGATAGCCATGCCAGTTCAAGGAGGCTCTATTAAATATTTGTCCTAAATTTTTTTTTCCCTTGGGATGTTAAATATTGTCCAAACCTCATTTCCTGTTGGAATCAATTTTATCAAATATTATCCTAAACAAATCTATTAAATATTATCCTAAACATTGTTCCATCCCCTCACTAGATTTCTCTCTTTGTCCAAATTTGTGGCAGAAAGGAACACTACAGAGGCATTGCTAGCAAATCACCTTGAAGAGATTACAACCTTAAATTCCATGAAGACTTGCAGAAGAGAGAGTCAAGGAAAGTACAAAAAGCAAGCTGTTTGTAAAGTAAATGCGAAGACAGAACACATGAACACCCACCCCACAAATTTGCAAAATTATCCTTTCAGTTTGGAATTTTTTTAAGAAGGTAAATGGCCATTTGGAAGGAAAACTGTAATAGGGATTGAACTCATAGGGCTCTGGGTATATGAAAAGATTTTTGGCAAGTATTTTTTTTTTCCTTCTCCATTTCTGTACCAACCAAAAGTACCTCCTCTAAACAATTTCAAAAGTTAGTGTCTTTTTTTCACATATTATTACATCATTTATTATTAAATATTTAGAGTATTCCCAAAAACAAGGGTTAAGATACTTATTGCTTCTTCATTCCAGAAAGTGTTCCATCGTTGATTCCTGGTTAAACTTGAAAAATCTCCCACCCCAAATACATAAAATTTATATGACAACTAGCTCTAATTTCTCCAATTATCATTTGATAAATGTAATGTCTCAAGAAAAAAGACAGGGTGGAAGGGATTAGGCAAAATTCATAGCCTTCTGGGTCTTTGCCAGTGGAATAGAAAAACCATGTGAGGTTTTGCCTGTTTGTTTAAAGCTCTCTGCATCTTGTTGTCAGTGTCTATTTCCCTCCAGATACTAAAGGAACAATTAGGTTATTCTAGAAGAAAAGATACCAGGTAAGAACTGTTCCTTCTCTAATATTTTTCTCTTCAAAGCAGCTAATCCTGTTTAAAAGAAAACAAGTTTAGGAGAGAAGAACGATTCCTGTTTCACGGAAATAGCAGGCAAGTGGAAGAAACAGTTAAAAATTGTCTCTTACGCATGCACACTGCTAAATGAATTGGAAGCTTCCCAAGATCCTCTCTGTATTCATTTGACGTGATTCAATTGAGATTGTAAAGGCAGCATTGGGGAAAGGATTATAACTCTTTTTATTCCATTCAAAATCTGAGCCCTCTACAGTTGTTCTATATAATTGAAAACAGACACAGTAGATCCCAATTTTCCAAAGTTATGGTTTATTTAACTCCATTTCATTTTTTTTTCTTTTCCTGAAGCTAGTGCATAATTGCTGACTGTGTTATACAGTGATAATTGTAATTCATATGTATTAATGGCAGCCTGAAAAAAAAGAATTGCAAAGTTTGACAAGTTAATATAACAATAATGCATGAATAGCCTGATATTTAATCTTAATCAAAAGTACGATATGTAAGATATGAGCTGTAGAGTCCTTTCTTACAGACTAAGTGTTTTAACCTGATCTACCCAAATATGGGATGGAGCATATTGCTTCCACTTTTGCCTTTCAGCCCCAATCCAGAAGCCCTTGTAGGCAGTCGCTTTCGTGACGAACTATTTTGTGTTGAATTTATATTTTGCCAACAAAGAAATAAAGGGAGACTAGTATAGATTTATTTTGAGCTGTTTAGCTCTCATCAGCTAGCCATACCCATTCTTGGAAAGGGGTATGAATCCTGGGTTTGAATCTCAGAAAGGGTATGGCTAGCTGATGAGAGCTAAATAGCTTGAAATAGATCTATATTAGTCTCCCTTTATTTCTTTGTCAGTAAAATATAAATTCAACACAAAATTTTCTTGCAGATTATTTTATTGAATATTTCTGTGTGCTTTTCCTTTTTCTCCCTCATTTACCAGATTTCGGTCAAAGAAATTTAGCATTTCTCAGATAATATCTATTCTTTAATTCCAAACTTGAATAAGTATAGCAAAAAATATTTGATGGATTCATCCATACTAACAGGGATGGTATTCAGGGGGTTCGGACCAGGTGAACCTCTAGGGAAAATTTTAAGTGGTTCATAGAACTGGTAGGGAAAATTTTGACTGGTTCAGCTCACCTCTCACCTCTCCTATATTCTATTGTTTATTAGCTCAGCTGATTCATGCAGCAGAACAGATTGCTGCACCTCAGCTGAGCTGAAAATACAGCTGTAAGTCAGTCTTAGACTAATTTGTGTTTGGTGTGCCTCAGCTGAGCTTTCAGAAAAGCATATCTGTGCTAGGTTGGTCTCATTTGTGTTTGGCATGCCTCTTTCTCTTTGCCTGCCATTTGTCTTCTCCCATGCCGGCAGCTCCCTTTCTCATTTCCTATTGAGACAGGATCCTCTTGAATGGGGAAGGGAAAGAGAGCAGCCAGCGTGAGAGAAGAAAGCCACATTTCCCTATTGAGCACAGCACCCAGGATCCAGAAGTTTGTTTGTGTGTGTTTGTGTGTGTGTGTGTGAGCAGATGTGTGTTGGGTTGAATAAGCAGGATGGCAACTCATTGAAATGAGTTTTTGTTGGGGGTGGGTCTTCTATCCTTAGAAGGAGAGAGGGAAGGAGGAAGGGAAAGGAAAGAAACAGAGAGAGAGAGGGAGGGAGGGAGAGAGAGAGGAGAGAGGAAAGAAAGAAAGAAAGAGAGAGAGAGGGAGAGAGAGAGAGAGAGAGAGGGAGAGAAGAAAGAGGGAGGGAGCAAGGGAAGGGAAGGGAAGGGAGAAAGAGTGAAGGTACAGTGAATGAGATAAGAATGGATGGACAGATGGATAGAGGGAGGGAGGGAGGGAGAGAAAAAGAAAAAGAAGGAAGGACCACAAACCCTGGTACTAGCTGCAGCTTCAGAGATTTCTGTGAAACAGCACAGCAATCCGGTGCTGGAAGGGACCTCAGAGGTCATCTAGTCCAGCCCCCTGCTTCAGCAGGAGACCTTATATCATCTTGGTTATTTTGGTGCCTCTAACATAGAGGAGAAATTTCCAGAAATCCCTAGGTATTGACAACCTCTTCCCTTTAGTAAAAAAAAACCTAGAGCAAAAACTTCATGAAGTGTTAAAAAGAAGGGGACTGCTGTTTATTGTTTAATGGACTGTTAAATTGGCAAAATAGATTGTTAAATTGGCTATACCCACTCAGTCACACAGCCCTGCCAACTCTCACGGTTCTGCTGTGAGTCCCACGATTTTTTGTCATTTCTCACGGTCTCACGACAAGGCTCCTCAATCTCACGCCGAATTTAAAACGCTTTTTTTTTTTTTTTTCAAATTTGGGGGTCGGCTTATATGCGAGATCGGCTTATATGTGAGTATATACAGTAATCATTTTTCTTCATGTCTGTCCATCATTTTGAAAGGGGAGTAGGCCCTGGGAACGAGGCTAGTTTCCCAGTAGTCTTTGTAAGTTCAGCACGGGAAAGCGATCGCAATCTTATAAACATGGCGAAAAGAGGTGGTGATTTTTCAATAGAAGAAAGAAAGCTGCATCCTCTTACAACAGGGAACACAAATAAAACATTTAAATAAACTGTTAATGACTTTCCTCAATGGAAAAGGGGTTTGTTTAATCTTGATGGGGGAAAAAATAGAATCTCACTATTTTTTATAGAATCTCCAGATTTTTTTTCATGGGTCTCCAGATTTTCCTTTATCAGGGGTTGGCAGGTCTGAGTCACATGACCACCAAGCCACGCCCATCAAGCCATGCCCATAGAACTGGTAGTAAAAAAATTTCAATCCCACCACTGCATACCACGGATGGGATTCAGCCGGTTCGGGCCAGTTCAGGTGAACCAGATGTTAAATTTACATCTGCTTCACCAAACCAGTTGTTGAACCAACCGGCTGGCCCCACCCACCCCACCCCTCCCAGGATGTCTCCCTGCAGCCCACTTTGGATGCAGGTAAGTGCAGAGTCTCCGTGGAGGCTCTGGGAGGGCAAAAACCGGCCCTCCCAGAAGTTCTTGAAGTCCAGAAACAGGCCTGTTCCCGGTTTCCGGAGGGCCCCAAGAGCCCAGAGGAGGCTGTTTTCACCCTCCCAGAGGCCTGAGGGAAGCCTCCGGACTCTGAACAAAGTGAAAAATGGCCCTCCTGGAAGTTCTAGTAGGCCACACCCACCCAGCAACCAATTGCTAGGATTTTTGAATCCCACCCCTGCTGCATACTCAATATAAGTTGGCCTGGTTAATGGAAATGCATATCAGGATGTCCTGTAAGTCTAGTTCCAAAAAGAAAGCTAGGAGAATGGCTGCATCAGAACAATCCTATTCATTTCATGTGTATAGACATGTAAATGGATAGAAGAGTTATCCTTGCCCCACATTCTTGAGTGTCAATGGTAGTGAGAGGCTATATGTGCGAAAGGTTCTTCAACTGTGCATAGGATCTATGATTACTATGAGCATAAAAATGACAATGGCAGCAGGAATAATATCCTTCCTTTAATGCATTCATTCATTTCATCTTTCTCTCACTGTTGTAAGGGAATTGAAATTAGTTTTTCTAATCTAGTAAAACTAGTTGCAATGTATCTCTATTGCTTAATGGCTGGCTTCAGACTCCATTTAAGCCTCTATTTTTGTTGCATGATCCACAGTGTATCTGTTAGCATAACACACAAAAGCAAATATACTACATCATGCTTTAGAATAATGTAAAAGAAGCAGTTCAAGCTTTCTATTATTGCAGAAAGAAGAGAAAATGGATACTCTGACTCAGGTTTGGGAGGAGTCTTGTCACTTTCTTTCCAACCTGCTTGCATGATTCTTATTGAACCCACATTGGGATTTGGAGGTCACTTACTCGATGGAATGACATTACCAATCACATGGTGGGTTGGTGTCAATGCTATTTAAGAGCCTGAACACTTTGGGAATGCCACCTAAACTTCTTGTGGAAATCTAACTGAGACTCTTAAAGTTCCATCCATCACTCTGCATACACTGCACGCATAGATGCATCTCTGAGAGTTGCACCCAATGATCTGGAATGTCCTCTTGCCTTTCAAAATTAGTAATCTGAGTTCATAAGTGGCCCGTTGCTCAAAGTAGCCCACTTAAGAGCATTCCTGAATTAATTTGTTCTGCCTTTCATTCTCATATTGCTGCCTTTCATCATGGCCCTGCACACTTATACATTCTGTCAATAGAAGAAAGGGCGAGAAGAAAAAATGACATAAGAAAATAAGAAGGGATGGCCTACTCACAACTGGAAATAAATAAATCAGGAAAATATCTCTTTTGATAGAAGAGAACAAGAAGCACAGGGAGATGAAGTGATTGGATTTTTTCCTCTCCTATTTGCAAAGTTTTCTCTTTATATAAAACCCAAAGCTTCTCAGACTGCTGTGCCACTCTTTTAGTATTTGGCTGATTCTCCCTGATTCTCCATGTATGGCAAAGAATTTTTAAAATATTATTTTTTGGATTTTCCATTTATCTTAACTCAAGTCAAATTAAAGTTTTCATATCCTAGGGGTTCCTTGACAGGCAATGTATCTGTATTTTCCAAACCGCTTTCCAGTTGATTCTTTGTGATTAACGGTAGCTAAAGATGTCCAGAGTATGATGTTCAAGCCGCATTACGGTAGTTATCTGCAAGATTTGTTAAAGGATGGAAGGGACAGAAGGGGAAGAAACTGAAATTATCTGGGCAAATGGAAAAAGATCTGAACTTTTATGAACCTTAAAGCATGGATTCAGTCTTTTTTTTTATCATGGTGTTTCTGACAAAAGCAGGCTTGCCTTATTGACTGCTTTGTAAGTTGTAAGAAAAAATATTAATAGAATTTGTAAAAAGGAAATTCCTAAGATAAGTTTTATAGTTTCTACCCAATATTAATATAACAAATTTGCAGAGATACTATCTTGAGTTAATAACATTTATTGGAGGCCTTTAAGATTTGAAGGAGGGATTTGAGTTGGGATCCCCTGCTCTAGAGGAATTATCCTGATCATTCTGTATTGTCAAAGAGAGTAGCAGTTATTGGTTCTGGAGTAAGTGGGCTGACATCCATCAAAGCTTGCCTGGAGGAAGGCCTTGAACCCACCTGTTTTGAGTAAAGCAATGACATTGGTGGCCTATGGCGATTCACAGTAAGTAGATAGAAAATTTTAATTGCTTTCTTATAGAAACAAGTATGATATGCAGACAAAGTTTGAAAAATTGGAGTATTGAAATCCTCTTGGGAATTTTCCCACTTCAAAAGAGAATCCTATACAGAGTATTCCTCTAAATCTGACAGCAATCGTAGGAAAAATGTAGTTGTGTAAACCTTTTATGAATTGAATTTTGAGGTTAATCTAGCAATTTGTATCTTTTAGACAGGATTCCCCAGGGCATATACAGACAAGATGGGTCAAAAAAGTTATATGATTGAACTCTCACCCTGTTTATGTAGATTGGATGTATGATGCACATAAAAAAGTGTAAAGCCCTCTCTTATCAACATAACATTCATTAACAATTGGTCCTAAGAGTCAACCAGACATGAGAGAGAGAGAGATTGCAATTGAATACTGTGTCTAATTCTAGTTTGGCTGTGGGCTGAGCCTTCAATAGAGTTCAACTAAAGGTACTTTGTTCATTCCATGTAGTAATTTCATTTCATTACAGTAATTGATTGATTATGCACCATTAAGCCATTATTGAGCCTCGGTGGCGCAGTGGTTAGAGTGCAGTACTGCAAGCTACTCCTACTGTAACTTGGCAGATCGAATCACACCAGGCTCAAGGTTGACTCAGCTTTCCATCCTTCCAAAGCAGGTAAAATGAGGATCTAAACTGTTGGGGGCAATATGCTGACTCTGTAAACTGCTTTAAGAGGGCTGTAAAGCAGTATATAAGTTTAAGTGCTATTGCTATTTACCTTTAATCAACCACATAGATATATCTACTTCATGATGATCTGTCCCTAATCTGATCTTTCAGATGTTCATCATCACATATTAATACTTGCTAAAAATTCCCAGTAAATACTCTCCCAGTAGGCAAATCTGCCTGCAGACCTACTAATATAAAAATATTGCCTCAAAATAAGATTATTTTTTATTTTCAGTGTTGCAAAGATTAAATGCAGCTTTCTCAATACTGCAACTCAGTTAATGTCCTGGTGTTTAATCAGTACCATTTATTATTACTGACCATTGCCAATGAAATATTCCAGCCTCTCATCTGGAATTGAATACAGTGTATATATTCTATGAGTTACTTGTTGCCTAGTGTGCTTTTTAAAACAAACATTTTCTCAGATCACTAACAGTACTCTATCCTTCATATTGTTTCTAAAACAAGGCATTTATTTCTTATAGTTAAATGGCTTTCCATCTGAAGGAAAGAGATTCTTTTTTAGTGAGTCTGAGTTTTCCATATATCAATTTTTCAATTTCTGAAATATTTTTTGCATGGTTAAATTAAACAAAACTAAAATTCTAGCCATTTTGATGGTATAGATTTGGATATATTTGGTTCAAAGTTCATTTTTATAGGAAGAATGCAGATAAATAAATGTGAGCAATCAGCTCAAGTTCAAAGTTAGGCCTGTCATCAATATTTATTTAGAATGCAGAAAGTAGTCTGGATCTTGTTCATTGTTGAGAATTGATATTAGAAATACTAAAGAACCAGTATTACAGATCATACATGGTAGTTTTGTGTGTAGAGAATATTGGAGAAAAGGTTCTTTTTATATTCTTTAGGAAATTGCAGAGGAGAGAAAAGCAAGTATCTACAGGTCACTCACCAGTAATTCCTCCAAAGAGAGAGCTGTTTCACTGACTTTCCAATGCCGGATAACTTTCCAAACTTTCTGCACCATACAAAGTTCTTGGAATATTTGCAACTGTATGCAAAACACTTCGATCTACTCAAATATATCAGATTCAAGGTGAGTAGAATTGAATTCCCAAATGGCCATATGGATGCATTATACAAGCACTGTTTAAATCAGTGTTTTTCAAAGTTGACGACTTTAAGATATGTGGATTTCAATAACCAGAATTTTCCAGCCAGCATTTGAAAAACACTGATTTAAATTTTAAAAATGGAAATCATGTCTGTAATAGCAGTAAGCATATAGTACATCTCAATGTACAATATAGTACATTGCAATACATATATTGCAATATATAATGTACATTGTACATTGATATACATTGACATATATATATATCAATGTACCAGTTTAAATAAACCAATGCAACTCTAAATAGAATGAAGTACAGTAGTCTTATAAAACAAATATAAAACTCTGAAAGAGAGTGCAGCTCTGTCTGATCTGGTTGCAGATCTCCATCATGGTTGGTAAACTTCCCAATCTAGAGTAATTCCACTTAATCTAGTTTTCTAATTACTCTAGTGGTGAAGGCACCAGATTAGAACTCAGGAGACTTTAAATTCTAGTTCCACTTTAAGCTTCAAAATGAGCCAGGTGACTTCAGGCCAGCCACTCTCTCTCAACCCAACTTACTCCACAGGATTGTTGTTGTTGGGGAAATAGGAGAAGAGAGCAGGGGTGGAATTCAAATGTCTTAACAACCAGTTCTCTGGGCGTGGCCTAATTTGTGGGTGTGGATTGGTGGTCATGTGATTGGGTGGGCGTGGCTTGCTGACTGGGTGTGGCTTGGTGGACACGTGACTGGCTGGGCATGGCTTGTATGTAAATATTGTAAATATTTATATAAATATTGATTCTTTTTATTAAAAAAAAGAGCTACTTTTACCCAAAATCAGGCAAAGCGGGCAAATTGAGTTGCTTGCAGAATCACAGATTCACTCACAGATCTCCCATTCTGCAATTTTCTGCCTGAGTCTGCACTGAAAAGTAGAAGCTTCAGTCCTAAGGAAGGTTCAGCTCTGTTTTCAGGCCACTTCTCCCCCATAACCCCCTGAATACCACCCCTGACTCAGGGAAGGCTCCTGGGCAAAGGTAAAGCAGCCCAACAGTGATTTTGATTAGCTAGAAAACAAGAAATTCAATTATTTCCTGCTTTCTAGCTAATCTAAATCACCTGGCACAGCTGACAGTCGGAACAGTTGATCATCAGAAAAAAGAAAAAGAAAAATAGCAACTTACCAAAAAATAGGTGAAGGTACAACGTGGGCAAGTTGGATGGCATGTAGGCCAGGTAAGGAGTGACTGGGCAGGGAAGGGCGGGAGGGGAGGAGCAGGGACAGCCAGTGGTGTGATTTGCCAGTTCTCCGAACTGTGCAGAATCATTTCAACCAGTTCTATAGAACTGGTCCATATCAGTAGAATCCCACCCGTGGAAGAGAGGCATGTTCACATCTTGAGTTCAGCTATCGTTGCTTTGTGAGGGAGGAATATGTTATAGAAGTTTATTAGACCCAAAAATGCTTGTAACTCCGTTTTGTTTTTTGGCTGTGGTGCGTCTCTAATAGCCTTGACTTTATTTTCCTGTAGGGTGTAGACCCTCACCGTCAATTAAATAACCCAAAAATTTGACGCGATCAGTCATTAAACCGCATTTTTCTTTTTTGACTTTCAGGCCGGATTCTCTAAATTTTGTTAGCATTTCTTTCAATCTTTTCTCTAATTGGGTCGTGTTTTTAGCCGAAATTAGGACGTCATCAAAATATGGCACGACCCCTTTAATTCCATTTAATAGGCGTTCCATAAGGCTTTGGAAAACGCCTGGGGCAACGCTCACTCCAAATTGAAGTCTGTTACATTTGAATGCCCCTCTGTGAGTTACTATTGTCTGTGCCTCGGCCATTATTGGGTCTACTGGAAGCTGTTGATATGCCTGGGCTAAATCAAGCTTGGCAAACATTTTTCCTCCCCCTAGCAAGTGCAGTAAATGTTGCATGATTGGCTGCAACGCATGGTTGCAACGCATGGTTCAGGGTAGCCTTGTAGTCTCCACAGATGCGTACCGACCCATCGGGTTTAACAGGTGTTACTATTAGTGTCTCCCATCTAGCATAGTCAATTGGTTCTATGACCCCTTGCTCAATTAATTAATTTCACTGTTCATCAATTTTGGCCTTTAAAACAAAGGGGACTAGTCTGGCTTTTAATCTTCTAGGTGGTACCTGAGGGTCTAAACTAAAGGAAATTGGGGTCCCTGGTACCTGCCTAAGGTGTTGTCGAAGACATCCTGGAACTCTTGTATCAGGCTCTCTTCCCAGTCGGTTGCGGCTACTCGGCTCACCCCGGTCATTCCAATGCCCAATGGTGCGAACCATTCGATGCCCAGGAGGCTGGGGAGGTCCCGGTCGACTATGGTTAGAGGTAGGACTTCAGCGTGCTGCTTGTATGTGACTCGGAAATGTCCTAGACCTACCACAGGGATTCGGTTTCCTTGGTAGTCTTTTAAAGTTAATTTTTGTTTCTGGAGTTCTTTTAATTTGATGTTTGGAACCAGCCATCTGATTGTGTTCCAAGACACCATTGACAGGAAGGATCCTGAGTCGACTTCCATCTCGCAGGGGCTTCCTTCAATTTTTACAACAATTTTGACCTTTCTCTTGCTTTCTGTCTGGGCGCTTCCAATAGTGACAGTTTGATGGGTCTTTTCTCAGTTGCCTGTTCGTTTGTTGTGCTCCCATTTCTTTTCGGCTTGCTTTGCTTCAGTTGGTAGTGGGGAGTTACTGCGTCTGTTTGGGCTGTTATTTTTTTGATTCCTGCAGACTTTTTTGATGTGTCCCCTCTTCTTGCAAGCTTGGCAGATGGCATCAAGGAATCTGCAATCGGCTCAAGGGTGGTTTCCCCCGCAGCCAGCGCATTCCCACCAATTTCTTTTTCGCGCCTTTTTTTGTTGGCGTACAGGTGATGGACCTCATCGTCCTCATCTTCCGTTTCTGATGGACTATCAAATTCTTCATGATGAGTTGTGGTGGGAGCTTGCTTCTTTCCTCTGGATAGGATCATCACGTCATTATTTGAGTTCATTTGCTTCATAGTGGCCGCTGACTTTTTCGCAGCTTCTGCTGCTATGGCTTCTGCGATCGCTTCAGCCACTGTGATATTGGGTTTATTTAGTAGTTTACTTTGTAAGTTAGAGTCTCTCAGACCTAGGACAACTCAATCTCCCATGGCTTCATCTAAGTTCAGGAACTCGCAAGCTCCCCCCAGTTGTCGGAGAGCTGCCACGAAGTCAGCGATGGTTTCGCCTTCCTTCTGATCCCTTTTGTAGAATTCGTGCCACTTGATGAGATTTGACACTACCGGTGTGTAGTGGGCCTTTAACATTCGGTGAAGTTCAGACCAGGTCATTTGTTTCACGTCTCTGGGCTTCGCCAATGCTTTGGCCATTTTAAAAATGGTTGGTCCACAATGCATTAGGAATACAGCCCTCTTCTGCTGGTCTGAGATGTCTTCCATTTCATTGCTCTCTGAGAACATCAGGAAATGGTCTACGTATGACTCTGAATCCTCTTCGTTGGGATTGAAGGGTGCGGGCGGCGCGTTATTCCCAGCCATTACTTTAGTCTGAAATTCTTTCTGCTGCGTGCTCAGTCTCGCGTTTAGGACAATCCCATCCTCGTCGCCAGTGTTCTGTCCAGAAAAACGCGAGGTAGACCGGGTTCCAACAAACAAAGTCTTTATTGAAGTAAGCAACCGTAATGGAACGGTTTGGCTGAAGCCGCGGCAGCCTTTTTATACAGGCTTGCCTGCCGGCTTGTAGCCAATGGCAGCTATTTAACTTTGCCGCCTTTCAGCGGCTCTTTTGGATTAGTTCTTAATGAACCAATCCAATGCTTAGTCTTTTAGCCAATCAGATTGCATAGTTTGGAATATACCATTTTATACAGAACACAGGCAGTCCTAGACTTATAACTGTAATTGAGTCTGCCCATTACAGTTGCAAGTTGTAACAATCATTAATAGAAATGTCAAGCCTAATGGTCCCCCATCCCTGTTCTCCCCAATGAATCATTAAATGAATGTACAGGTTGTTGAGTGGAGAACTGGGTGCCTCAGGGGTGGAGCAAACCCTTGGAGGCCTAGTGCAGTCTCAGGCCTGCCTGTTCCAGGCCTCTCCCACCCTTGAGGGACTTGATGTTCCCTGTCCCTTGGGATTCCCCCAGGCCAAGTCCTGCTAACAAGCTGGCCCTAAAGCCAAGCAAGGGAGCCCAAAGGAGCTATCAGCCCAGGGAGGAAAGTTATAGCTTGTAGGCCTCAGCCAACTGCCTATCCAGCCACTCACTTCCAGGGCAAAGCAGCACCCAACTTACTTTTATTTTTTGCAGAGGAGCATCTGTCTGTCTGTCTCTGTCTCTCTCTGTGTCATTCTGATTCTCCAGCACTCTCTGGGTCTCATGTGTACTTCTTCAGTCTTTGTTGGTGCTCAGTCGCTCAGGGAGATGCATGACCTACTCTCCACCCTGAGATACTTGCCCGCCCTAGCTGTGGCCAATGCTCCACAGCTCCAGGAGGAGAAGGGGATCTCCTCCATTGTGAAGTGTGCTAAATTTAACTGTGTTGCACAAGGCACAGCAAGAGCAGGCTGGTTCAGTGTCTCAAGGTGGAGAGGAAGTTGCATGCCTCCCTGAGTGACCAAGGTGCACACAGCACCAAAAAGGGCAGGAAGAAGGGCCCACGAGACCCAGCAAGAGATGAAACAAGTACAGGGTGCTTTGCTCCCACTCTGGAATATGGAGTGAATCTCCATCCCCCACCCTTACCTTCTCAGGAAAGACCAGGAGTGATTGGGAGGGAAGGGCAAGGGGTGGGGCCAGACACTGGTGAGTTCAGCTGACAGGGAGCCACAGCAGGGGGACGAAAGAGCTGTGGGTTGCCAACACTCATTGCTTTGGCCTGCTTGCACTGCTGCTACCCCTCCCGCCACAACAGCACCATTACCTTGTTCCGGCCGGCGAGGACTGTGCTATTCTTTGTATGTTGCACCACCTGCAAAGTTGCATGTTGCACGTACCACCCTCTATGGTGGAGATTTCCAGCCCCCACCATGAACTGCCTGGCCAGTCCTATATTCCAGAGCTCTAGTCACAG
This sequence comes from Laticauda colubrina, assembly GCA_015471245.1. NCBI lineage: Eukaryota > Metazoa > Chordata > Lepidosauria > Squamata > Elapidae > Laticauda > Laticauda colubrina. Next base: position 4,520,703 of record BLBF01000052.1, read on the forward strand.
GACTGGCCCATTGATCATCTCAGAGCAGCTCCTCCACCTGGGGGCACTGTGGACCATCAAAATAGACCAGAACTATTTCAGCATTTGTGCTTTTTCATCGCTATTCTTAGGGGTTTGAAGGTATACAAATCCACCTCCCTCTTTTACAGTCCCTCTGTCACTCAGGGCAATTTTTAAAGGGGAGAAATTCATCAACAGAAGTTGGAAAATTCTCACCCAGTTCAGCCACACTCCTCAATCTTCATTCAGTCTTCTGCAGTTGGGCTGTCACAGTCTCAGTCAGGCACGCAATGGCCATCTTTTTCTTCCTACTGGATTGAGAGCTTTCCTTCAGATCAAACAAGAGTGTCCTCTCTTCTTTACCACCTCTCCAGACTGGCTTAGGTCTCAAGAGACCCTCTAGCAGGAGGAATTTGGCAAACTTCCATAGAGCCCTATGGAAAGTAAACAATATCACTGTGACGACAGCTTTGATTTCTTGGGAGGCTCTGTTTTTTTAAGGTGGCTCCCTTTGTGGAGGCTTTGTTGTTTTAAAAAAGATCCTATGAGTTTGCTCCCTAGTGTCTCTATATTTTTTTCACAATCCCCCTTGTTCCCAAAATGTGCACTGTGCAACATTCAAAAGTCTCTCTTCCTCCAGTCCACAGGAAGAATGATTGGTGTGCCATATTTATTCCTCACTGGCAGATAACATTTGGTGAGAGGTAAAACAAAGCAAGGAGAATTCACCTTAATTTGTTCCACATAAAATCTGTAAACACAATTCCAATCAATCAGCCTTGTCATTTCTCCTGGCTGGAGAAATGCATATCAAACATGGCAATTGTGTAAACCCCAGGCTTGTTCTTTAGCTTCATATCACTCAAGGAAACAAAATGAGACAAGCAATTTTAGCAGCCAACAATTACTGTATATAATAACGATGTCCTTCTCTGTTTTTATATTAGTCTCCAGTTGTCCATGTAGAAAAATGTCAAGATTTCTCTACCACTGGCCAATGGAATGTGATCTAGAGAAAGATGGAAAGCAGGAATCCTTCACCTTTGATGCTGTCATGGTCTGTACGGGACACCAGATAGAAACATATACTCCATTGAATTCTTTTCCTGGTATGGCTTGGCTTAACAGAGCATCGAAGCTATGAATGTTTTTGCAAATGTTTAGGAACAACACATTCTAGTCCCAGGATCCAGTGACTGGGGATGAGATAAATTCAGCTCTGTCATAGAGTTCAATGAAATAGCTATGGATTGTGGTGGAATGCTGGGATGCGGGGTGATGTTTAATTTATATCTTTTAAACATAACAAAGAACCTGACTTCTTGCCTGGCATCCAGCTGCACTTGTAAATTGAAGGGAAAATGCTACAGACCAGAAAAATATAATCAGAACAGTATTTTACTTAGCTTTTTATATTTGATCATAATTTTATAGATTATATGTATAAGGAGAGATTGAAGGAAGTGAGTAAGTACAGCTTGGAGCATAAGAAGGAAAGGGGAGGACATTACTGAAACCTTTAATTATATTAAGGGTGTGAATAAGGTTCTAGAAGGCAGTATTTTCAACTTTAAGCAAAAATCAATAATACGGAACACAACCTCAAAGTGACAGGAGAAAGTTCAAAAGTAATGGTAGAAAGTATTGCTTCACAGAAAGAGAAGTGGAAGCTTGGGATCAACTTCCAGTGGAGGTAGTGAATCAGTCCTATGTAACTGGGTTTAAACATGCCTGGAATAAACACATATCCATTATCTGACAAAAATTGTACTATTATGTACTTTATTCATTAAACATGAAACTCAGTCAACTGAACATTTAAAAATGTATCACCAATATTAACTGGAACTGATGGTTGATAGGGGTTGCTGCCAGCATCCTCGGTATCAACCAAATATTTTATTCAGATGTACGATGTTCCGAGTAATACAGTTTTTTGCAGTTCTACTGGTGTTATTGCAGGAAGCCACAATTTCTTGAAGTACTGTGTACAATTCTTGGACATGGTGCTAAGTGTCCCGATCACAATGGGTATCAGTGTCACATGTTTCATCCATAATCAAATACTTTCAATGGCCAGGTCGTGATATTTCATGATTTTTTTCTAGTTCTTTTTCTTCGACTCTGGCATCTCCTGGTCCAGCGATATCAATAAATTGTACGCTTCGGTTTTTGATGACTGTGAAATTTGGTGTGTTGTGTTCTAAATGATGATCCATCTGTATTCGAAAGTCCCACAAGATCTTCACCTTCTCATTTTCGACAACTTTTTCCACTTTGCGTTCCCATGACTTTTTGGATAAAGTAAGTCGTGTTTTTTACATAATGGCCAGTGGATTAGACACTTGGTTGTGTCTAGCTTTGTAATCAGTTGGTGCAATTTTGCTGCATTCACATATTAAATGTGAAACAGTTTCAACTTTGTCATTGCAAAGTTGGCAGTTTGGATTGTCAGTGTTTTTTTGTATCTTCGCTTTCATGGCATTAGTTTGTAGTGCTTGTTCTTGAGCAGTGAATATTAAACCTTCCATTTCTTTCTTGATGGTTCCCATTTTAAGCTATGCCCATGTCAAGTTGTCATCACATTTTCCTTCAATGTTTTTTAAGTGCTGTCCATTATATTATTATTATTATTATTATTATTATTATTATTATTATTGTTATCGTTATCGTTATCGTTATCGTTATCGTTATCGTTATCGTTATCGTTATCATTATCATTATCATTATTATTATACAAATTTTACAGTAACAGCAGCGGACGTGCAAAAAACGGCAGCGGACATGCTATTTGGAACATCATACATTTTAAGAAGATGGTTGATACCTAGGATGCTGGCAGCAACCTGTATCTACCATCAGCACCAATCAATTATATCTGTGATACATTTTTAAATGTTCAGTCAACTGAGTTTCATGTTTAGTGAATAAAAGAGATAATAATTTTTTAAAACCAAAGAAATAAAATACCTCAAAGGGCACTAGGTCCACTTGATGGACCACTTGAACTTTTTCCACTGTCAATTTTTTATGTTTCTATGTTTTGTTGTATAGATGCAGCATTTGTCAAGAAAAAAATAAAGAAAAAGATCACTTTTCTTTGTATTCTTGCTTAAAATTCCATGATTAAAAAGATTTTTCTCACCCATGATATCTATGTTTATCCCTATGTCATTCTTGATGTAAATTTTTATCCTGAGTACAAACAAAATGTTACAAAAAGTTACAAATTTTGCAACATATCCTTTATGTCCAGTTGTGCAAACAAAAAGATGAAAGCAAATCATGTAGCACTCTTTATTTTTATATTATAGCAAGCTCACACGTTAATTTCTTAAAGAGGGAAGGAATTGAAATTCTACCTGGAGAAGAAGGGATGGCACACCTTTCCTCCTTCCTCTTTCTCTATTCACAGCTGCCTGCTGAAGTTTATCCATCTGCTGCAGAGGGAAACAAGGCATCAGTACTTTGTTTCAAGTTTGCTCTTTAACATGTCACTGGAATAGAAGGCTATGAGTTCTCATAATCATATTTGTGAATAGTGATGTGATATACTTAACAATATTTTCTTGTACATTACATGAATTTCTAGTCACATTTTAAAAAATGATTTAGAAATAAAATACTCGGGAAAAGTAATGTCCTACACTTAGGCAAGAAAAACCAAAAATACACACATAGACTGGGTGAAACAAGCTTAATAGCAGTAACTGTGAGAGGGATCTTGGAGTCTTAGTGAACAACCAGCTAAATATGAACCAGCAATGCATAAGTGCACCAACGTGCCTACTGTCCCTATCCTATTGTTTCTTTTATATTTTTTTAATTTTTCTTATATGTATCCATGTATTCATAACTATGTTTTTACTTATACCTATTATCTTGTAAGCAATTGACAAATAAAATAAATAAATAAAATAAATAAAATAAATAAATAAATAAAGTGTGCAGCAGCAGCCAAAAAAGCTAATGCAATCCTAAATTGCATTAACAGAGGGATACAATCAAGATCAAGTGAGGTACTAATACCACTCTATAAAGACTTAGTAAGACCACATCTAGAATACTGAATCCAGTTTTGGTCACCACACTATAAAAAAGATGTTGAGACTCTAGAAAAAGTACAGAGAAGAGCAACCAGGATGATTAGGGGACTGGAGACTAAAACATATGAAGAATGGTTACAGGAACTGGGCTTGGCAAGTCTAGTGAAGAGAAGGACCAGGAGAGACATGATAGTAATGTTCCAATATTTGAGGGGCTGCCACAGAGAGGAGGGGGTTAAGCTATTTTCTAAAGCACCTGTAGGCCAGACAAGGAATAATGGATGGAAACTGAACAGGGAGAGATTCAACCTGAAAATAAGAAGAAACTTTCTGACAGTGAGAACAATCAACCAATGGAACAGCTTGCCCTTGGAAGTTGTGGGGGCTTCGTCACTGGAAGCTTTCAAGAAGAGATTGGACTGCCATTTGTCAGAGATGGTTTAAGGTCTCCTGCTTGGGTGGAGGTTGGACTAGAGGACCTACAAGGTCCCTTCCAACTCTGATTATCTGTTATCTGTTAACTTCTAAATATTTTCACTTCAATATTGTGTGAATTATTTCTTTCTTTCTACAACCAAAGTAGTCACATGCAACCCCAAATTATTGTATTATAGTTGTGGTTTGTTTCATGACAGGTTTTGAAAAGTTCAAGGGGAATTCATTCCATAGCCAAAATTACAAGAACTCAGAAGGATTTGAAGGGAAGACTGTTGTGATCATTGGAATAGGAAATTCAACTGCTGACATTGCTATGGAGATTTGCAAGAAAGCAAAGAAGGTAAAGGGAGAATAGATTGATTATGATATTTCAGATGTGGTCTTAAGATTTTGCAGCAGGTCCAAAGCATGAAAGAAGACTCAATTCAAAAACAACATGCACGCGCGCACACAAGAGAATAGGATTAGGGGAAGTGAAAGAGATACAGAAAAATATAGGTATAAATATAAAAATTGCATACCATACTCCTGAGCTTTTTTGTTTTTTTTTACAAAAACAGATGGTTAGAAGGGATCCTTGAAAGAAGTAACATGATATTGGATCATGCATCCATCAGTTTCTTACAAAAAGAAAAATCTCTCTAGATCTTCTCTGCTTGTCTTGCATTGTAGAATCTATTTGCCAAAACATCAAACCCAATCTTGTTAATGGACAAATTCATTCTTGGCTTCATCAAAATAAAAGAGGATAAAAGAGGTTTCACTTTTCAACCATGCAAACACTTTGACTCATGTAATAATTCTGGAATAAATTCAGAATTTGCCAGATTAAAATAATCCCACATATTCTGTACCCAAATGGATTACCAAGAAAGGGAGGATAAATCCCCTTTTACCTCTAATTTCAGTGTGCCAGAATTAGAAAACAGATAAACCACAGAAAAAATATGGCTGTCAGGACTCCAACAAATCCACCCCCATTCAAATCATAAGTCTCTAACCGCATCACAGAGAAAAGAAAATTGATTTATTAGAAATGGACATGTTGGTGTTAGCTGGATGTAGCCGATATTAAAATATATCATTCATTTCCCCCTTTACTCTGGTCTTCCCCTCACCCCCTGGATATGTATTCTCCAATGGGAACATCCATCCCCAAGAGTCAGCAATCATGCTCTCCAATAATTTTCTTGCACTCCAACAACTTTGGGCTGCTAGGGTACTTAAGGAATGCACTATTTTCCCCCACTCCCTTTTCCTAGCAGCTAAAAAGACCAAAGGAGTATCTTTTTAGATGACAAGTGCAAACAAACGAGTTTTAAATGCCTCAGGACAAACTCCATAGAAAAAGGCAAAAGTGATTTGTCAAATTCAAATGAATGCTATTCCAGCCCAATTCAGAGTGCTAATCTTGCTCCTGAATTTTCCCTGTATACATTGCTTTTTGAAAAATATGAACTGCTTGCATCACAAATCTCACATATTTTGAAATTTGTTACAACAGTTGAACATTATGACCTTCATTAGAACCAGATAAACTTTACAATTTTGTCAATGTTTGAATTGCTGAGAAATCTATTTCAAACTAATTTAATGGTAACAATATTTTCAAAGAGCAAAGGATGTTTAAGACTCTGAGCATCCACTGATCTTATAGCCACATTAAATGCTCTTCATTTCTGAGCAACAGAATAGCTTTATGGTACTAACATTTCCTTTTCTCAGATCTTCAGATATACTTTGGACATTGGTACCTCAAATTTGCTAGGTTTCATGTATTTTGGCCTATTCTCTGACTTGATATCATGGTTCTGTAGTATTTTTATTTTCATCATTTATTTGCATAGGAAATACCCACTAGGTGGGACATATTGGAATCCCATACCTCTACCAGCAAAGCACAGAATTACAATATAACCAAGACAGTGGAGGGATTCAAAAAACTTTTCTACCGGTTCTGTGAGCATGGCTTGGTCGGTGTGGCGAGGCTTGGTGGCCGTGGCAGAGGAAGGATACTGTAAAATCTCCATTCCCTCCCCACTCCTGGGGGAAGATTACTGCAAAATTCCATTCCGTTCCCATCCCACTAACCTGCTTTCTAGCTCTGTTCTCCTGTGCAGGACAACAAAAAACATCCAGCTAATCAGCTGGGACTCAGGAGGCAGAGAATAGTTGGGGGAGGGGCCAGTCAGAGGTAGTATTTGCCGGTTCTCTGAACTACTCAAAATTTCTGCTACCAGTTCTCCAGAACTGGTCAGAACCTGTTGAACACCACCTCTGAATCAAGAGCTAAAATCTATAGCATCCCTCCTGTAACTACAGCATGAGTTTGTGATGTATGCTGAAAAAAAAAAGCTGTTTCTTTGAGAATCAAAGCAATAATAACACCTCTAATTATAAATTAAATGATTAAAAATAACAGAAGACTATAGAAAAGTTCATATTTATAGAGTGGAAAATGATTATGAGAGCATCATGTACCTATACTCAAATGTTGCAGTAGGCTAAAGAAAAGAAAGTTGGTTTCAGGAAAAGGAGAGCATCAAAATAGATATCTTCAACCCTTCACTTGTGGTTATATAGGTGGTCCTCAGTACCAGGGCAGGTACCTGGGTGATGAGTCGAGTATCTGACAATGACTATCCCTGGGACACCATCTATCACTTTCGTTTTATTAATTTTATCCAAAAATCTATCCCGTGGTTTGTTTTGAAATGGATGACAGAACAGAAGATGAATCAATGGTTCAATCATGAAAACGATGGCATGGTGCCTCAAAATAGGTATATGAGGAGAAATGCATAATTATGTAATTGTCATGAGACTGTCTTTATAGTTATTGCTAGTTATTACAACAATCACTTGCAAAATTAGTAATTTAACCTTAAAGCTAGTCAAGGTATTGAATTGTGCTGAATTGCACCACCTACACCATTCTGCAAAACCAAAGAAAATTGAATTGGTAAAAAATAAAATAAAATTTGATGAGTAAAGTTAAATAATCTTTGACTATCAGTATTAGCTTCCATTTATTTCTATTTTGAAAAACCACTTTAAAAACTCAGATATCTGTAAAAACATGTTTCTTACTGTGTCTCTTCATGGATCATTTTTGTTGCCTTGCTGATCTCCAGAGATTTATTCAGCAATAGCATCTACTCCTGAAATCCCTTCTATTTCTTGGGTATTAGTTTGCTGGGTGTTTTTGCAATGCAATATGAGAACTCTTTAATGAATACAGCATGGTCTTTACTGTATTGTACAGTCATATAGGAATTAAATCGAATAGCAAAAATCAACAACCCAAATGTCTGAAATGGCAGAAAACATCCCAATAGAGACAAGAACAACAAAAACCAATCAAGAGCAGAGCTTTCTATCTCTCCCTGTCCCCACTTGAAATGCCTGGGGAAATAGCCAAGACTTTATCGGCTGGAGTATGTAGGAGAAGCAAGTGTGGTGTCTTTCAGTGACTTAATAGTCCTTCAATCATAAAGGCCCGGTCCCACTGCACTTACGGATGCAAAGAGAATGTACAACGTTAAAAAAAGCTTACCATCCATTGGAAAACGCTATGCATCCGTTGTGTACTCATTGCATACGTGTTTTATACGCTCTATCCGTTGAGCATCTGTCCATTGCAATTTCATCCGCGCAAGAAGTTTTAAGCTGCGCAAAACTTTGTGAATGGATGAACTTTCCGCTGTGTATGATGTAAATCCATGACATACGAGCAACAAACGTTCTATGTCTGTTTATCATCTGTTAAATGTCCGCTGTATCCTCTCTGCATCCTCTGGGCATCCTCGCAACTCACGTCCATTCTTTTCCGTTCTTTTCAGTTCTGTTTATGCAAATTTTGCCACTTTTTGGAGCGGATGACAACAGATGGAGCCACCCCCAAAATTTTGCTCGTCCGCTGTGTCCTTTATGCATATGTTTTGCGTCCGTCGGCCAGTGGGACTGGGCCTTTGCAAGTGTATTTGTATACTACAATTGTATAGGAAAACAGGCTGCTTTATGTAGGAAATCAAGCCTTCAAATCTCTAGTTTCTACTTTCAAGGTTTTTTTTTCTTTTTCAGTTAAAGAACATTAACAATGCATGCACTTTCTCAGGTTAAAATAAATAGTGAGTTATTCATACCTATGCAAGGACAAAGTGAGAAATATCCTTTTTAAAAATGTTTATCTTTTCAACAAATTCCTCCCATCTCCACTTACAGGATTAAAGTGGGAGAAAATGTTGCAAAACAAATTCTAGAGTTTTGAAGTTCCTCTTCCTATTTTCCTGATATATAAGAGGTTGTGCCTGGCCTAAAGTCACCCAGTTGGCTTTCATGCCTAAGGCAGGACTATATCTCACAATCTCTTGGTTTATAGTGTGATGTCTTAACCGCAAGACCGAACTGGCTCTTTTTAAATTTTTAATTAATTTTCAATTAAACATTTTATGATTTAAAATTAAGTTTAAAACTAGTTTAGAAAAAAATGGTAGACATCATCAAATTTTAACAGGGAAACCGTTATATATAGAGTTATGTTGCAAAACTGTGGAGCGATGTTAGTGTAAACTGGCTTAAGAAAACTAGAATGAGTTCCTGAGGGAAGATAATGTTTATCTTCTGGGAAATGCTCTTCTCTTCACCGAATATGACAAAATTGAATTGTACAAAGTATTATGAAAGATCAACTGGTGATACTATATTTTTCTTAGCAGTGCTTTCCATCCATTGTTTTGTATGTTTTAGGTATTTGATGAAAGAACCAGTGTTCAGTGATGACCTGCCAAGCCGTATCCTGTGTGGATATGGGAGCGTGAAACCACTTGTCAGGCAATTCACAGAAACCTCAGCCATATTTGAAGATAGGACAGTAGTGGAGAATGTAGACATTGTCATCTTTGCAACAGGCTATAGCGTTGCATTCCCTTTCCTGGACAAATCAGTCCTTGAGGTAGAGGATAATCGTGTCCCACTGTATAAGCATGTCTTCCCTCCTAATCTGGAGAAGCCATCCTTGGCTGTTATTGGTCTCATCCAGCCCCTTGGGCCTATTATGCCCACTTCAGAACTGCAGGCACGCTGGGCTACAAGAGTCTTCAAGGGTAAGATTATAAAGAGGATGAATATTTTATATAAAGTGTGGTCAACAGTGGGCATCATGACCTGCAGAGTATAGAGGGATAATATGTTGACTTAAAAAACTTGAAATCTAATATTTGACACAGGATAATAATAAAAGGAAATGAAGAACACTATATTTACTCAAGGTACAGATAGTCCTGAGAGTACAACCATTTGTTTAATGACAATTCAAAGCCACAATGACCTTGGTAAAAGTGACTTATGACTTCTGCTCACATTTAAGACCATTGCACCATCCTTGTGGTCATGAGATTGCAATTCAGGCATTGGAAACTGGCTCATGTTAACAATGGTTGCAGTGTCTTGCAGTTATGTGATTGCCATTTGCCAAAAAAATGACAAAAATGCCAATTGGAGAAGCTGAATTTGCTTAATGACCACATGCTTTGCTTAATGTCTATGTGATTCACTTAATGTCTTCAGTAAAATTTGTTGCAAGTAAGGTCCATCTCAACTTATAACCACAAAAACGTATTACAGAAATTCTGGTCCCAGTTATGATCATAAGTCCAGGACCAACTGTAATATGTATTATTCATTTATATAAACAAACCAGAATTTATTTGAGGTTGATAAACCACAGTTTTGAAACATTAGTTTGTTGTTGGCTTTTTGATAAGAAATGCAGTTTAAAGGTCCACCAAAGTTGCAGCCTTTTTTAATAAATATAATTTTATTTATATTTATTTTTTTTAGCAATTTTCATTTTATTCAAAAAAATTAAAATACAAAACTCAATTTTAAAACAAAAAAAAAAAGACACAAAACATGCAAGGCATTAAAAAATACATTTAAAAAGGAAAAGAAAAAATCCCATCATCTTTTCACATTTATCCCCTCTAGGTTGAGTATTAAGTAATACATGGCTACACTATTAGTTCCAACTCCTTGTGAAACAGACCTCCTAATTTTTAAAAAATTAATAAATCTATTTGCAAACTACTGACCCATCATCAATATGCTATATTAATGATAAAAAAAAAACACAACTCCAAATATTTTGCAAATTAAAAGGGAACAAATATGATGAGAGTCCAACATTAATGTAAATAAATGAAAACACTTCAAAATCCACAAGCACATTATGTTTACATACTGAAAACAAAAGTTATTTAGAACAGCATAAATCAAAGGAAAAAAGAGAACAGCTAAAGTCCAGAACGGATTTGAAATAAATCAGCATTCAGCCAGCCAGTCTACTAGAGAAAAAGCAAAATAAAAATTCAAAAAGTGAAATTAAGACACAGGCATGCTTAAAAAAAAAACCCAACCAAAATGCCAACAGGAAGATGGATACCCAAGACTTTCTGATCACTCCCAAAGGGAAATGCAATCTTCAAGATTCTCTTTCCCAAATGGGTCCACAGCTGTCCCAGAGTCATCTTGGGCCATTCCCTAAGTGCTCCTATTCAAATCCAGGGAGCAGCACTGCCAGAGAGCCACCTTAGGCATCAAAATTTGCAGATTGCCAGCAAAAGAGAAAAATCTCCTTACTGTTCAGCAGCCATCTTGGGGAGAACTGTTTATGTTTAAAATATAATCAAATTGATCTAGATTGTTTTGACTGCAGGTACTCCTTGAGATACGACCAAAATGGAGAAAGCACGTTATGGTTCCATGTTTCTTTAAAAAGAGTGTTGTTCTGACCCAACCGGGTTCCCAAAGAGCAAACACAGACAAGGGCAACAGCCCCCACCTTTTTTTTTTAAGTTTTATTAATTTTTAAAAACAAACAAAAACAAACAAAACATAAAAACATCCAGCTTTCTTCCCTAAGTATACAAACAGTGTGTCGGTTGGTTTACAAATTTTTTGTGCATTGATTTCATAGTCTCAATTACAGTTACATTACATAATAACTCACATTATCAGAAATTAGATATCCCAGTATTATTATTAATCAATCATTTGACTATAATCTTGTTCATTCATACTTTGTGAGATAGCTATACTTAGTTTATTTTATACCAATTCATATAGTCCTTCCAAATCTATCTTAAAAACCTTTTATATATGTAGTAATAATAACAATAAAAAAAAGAAATACATCTTTATATAATCATTATTTTCTATAATTCTACATATTCTATTACTATATTTTACTGTCTAACCATTGATAGAAAAGTAGATATTACATTGATAGAAAAGTAGATATTACAAATTTTGTAATATTGTTTGTCCTCTTGTTCTCTAATTTCAAATGTCAATTTACTCATTTCAGCACATTCTAGTATTTTCTTAATAATTTCCTCCTGCAATGGTATTTTCTCATTTTTCCAATTTTTAGCAAATACAATCCTAGCTGCTGTTAATACGTTTACAATCAAATATTTTAAATCTTTGCTGTAAGTATCAGGTAGAACTCCCAATAAGAATATCTCTGGTTTTAAATCGATATGCTTTTTAGTCATTTTTTCCAACCTCGTGTTTTAGTCCAGTATTTTTTTGTATCCGCACAAGTCCACCACATATGGTAATATGAGCCAGGTATCTGATGACATTTCCAACATCTTTCGGATTTATTCTTGAACATTCTTGCTATTCTTGTCGGGGGAAAATGCTACCTGTAAAACATCTTATACAAATTTTCTTTAAATGCTGTTGACATTGTCATTTTATAATTTTGAGACCACAATTTTTGCCATTTCTCTAGATCAATCCCATATCCAAAATTCTTCCCCCAAACAATCATAGTTTCTTTAACTTGTTCTTCTTCTAATTTAATTTCTAATAAATATCCATACAATTTTTATCACCTTTTCATCAGTACCTGTCAAAATCTTATCTAAATCAGTCAATTTATTATAGAAACCTCCTGTTTTAAAATCTTTTTCATACCTTGAATGTATTTGTGTGTAAGAAAACCAATTCATCTTTATACCTTGTTCCTTTAGTTTTTGCATCGATTTAAGTTCACCCTTTTCATTCAAAATTTCCTCATATTTAACTGTTTGTTCCTTCTTATATGTTATAGGATAAGAAAATGCTTCGATAGTCGATAACCAGACTGGAATTTTCAAATAATTTTGTCTTTTAATCTTCTCCCAATTTAACCACAGAGACTCCCGTATATGATATCTTCTAAAATAACCCTGCATTTTAGTTCCTTTATACCATAAAAAGGCATGTCACCCCAATAACAAATCGTGTCCTTCTAATGTCAACAATCTAGTATTTCTTAATGTTATCCATTCCTTAACCAATGTCAAGTTTGTAGCTTGATAGTACAAATCCCAATTAGGCAGCACAAATACTCCTCTAATTCTAGCATCTTGTAATTTTTTAACTTTATTCTCGCTTTCTTACCTTGCCATATATATTTCAGCATGATTTTGTTTAAATCTTCAAAATAGTCCTTTCCAAGCCTAATTGGTATTGTTTGAAACAAGTATAGAATTCTGGGTAAAATATTCATTTTGATTGTTGAAATTCTCCCTATTAGTGACAATTGTAGGTTTCCCATTTCATCAAGTCTAGTGCTATCTGTTGTTTAAGTTTAATGTAATTGTTCTCTTTTAATGTACTACATCTTGCTGTCAAATATATCCCCAAATACTTAACCTTGTTCATAACTTGAATTTTCAGTACATCTGCCAGTTCTTCTTTTTGTCTTAGTGACATGTTCTTTGTCAAAATCTTTATTTTGTCTTTGTTTATTTTCAGACCTGCCACCTTACCATATGCCTCTATATTTTCCAATAGTTTTGGTGCTGTTTCTAGAGAGTCTTCTAAAATAAAAGCCAAGTCATCTGCAAAAGCATGCAGTTTAAATTCTTCCTTTTTAATTTTCATCCCTTTTATACCCTTTTCATCTCTAATGAAAAGCCTAATTTCTCAGATTCAGAATAATGTCAGGCGGAGCTCCATTCAAAATCCAGGAAAGAAATACTTAGACTCTTTAGTTTAGAGAAAATATATCTTTTACTGAAAGTGAAGTGGTAGCAACCAAAGAATTCTGAATCTGAGAAATTAGGCGCGCAATTCACATATATAAAGTGATGGAAGTGTTCCCACCCCCAATAGTTCATGTTCTGTATGTAAAGTGGTTGACTCCAAACCTACCATTCTGATTGGCTAAGGAAAGGAACAGTGGATTGGTTCACTAGGAACCAATCCAAAGTGATACCAAAAAGGCGGCAAATCTAAATAGCTGCCATTGGCTGCAAGCAGGCAAGCCAGCCTGTATAAAAGGGCTGGCCCCGGCTTCAGCCGGCGTTCCGTTACTAACTGTTAACAATAAAAGTATTTGTTGTTGGAACCCGGTCTACCTCGTGTGTTTTCCGAACAAAACACTGGCGACGAGGGTGGGATCGTCCTGAACGGAACAAAACCTGCACGTGGTGATAAAAGCCCAGACTGCAACTAAGATGTCTGGAAACAACGCACCGCCCGCACCCTTCAATCCCAACGAAGAGGATTGGGATTCCTATGCTGATCGCTTCCAAATGTACTTGGAGAGCAACGAAATGGAAGGCATTTCCGAACAACGAAAGAGAGCCGTGTTCCTGACGCACTGCGGAACAACCGTCTTTAAAATGGCTAAAGCCCTCGCCAAGCCTCGGGACGTTAAACAATTAACGTGGACAGAATTACAGAGACTCCTGAAAGCACACTACGCCCCGATGGTGTCTAATTTAATAAAGCGACATGAATTCTACCGAAGAGACCAGAGAGAGGGAGAAACCGTTGCCGACTTCGTCGCTGCACTCAGACAAATTGGGGGTGAGTGTGAATTCTCAAACATAGACGAGGCAATGAGAGATCGCATGGTGTTGGGCCTGAGAGACTCAACCGCACAGAGTAAAATGCTCAACAAGCCCAACATCACCGTTACCGAAGCCATTGCGGAAGCCACAGCCGCTGAAGCTACGAAAAAATCCGCAGTAACATTTAAGAAAATGAACACGCACGGCGATGAAACATCAGCCAAAGAGAAAAAGCATCCTGCCACAACGACCCATTATGAAGAGTCGGGCGAAACAAACGAATCAAGCGAGGAGGACGACGAGGTCCACCGTTTGCTCACAAACAAGAAAGAGCGCGAAAGGAGAAAGTGGCGGGAATGCGCTGGCTGCGGAGGAAACCACCCACGAGCCGAATGCAGATTCCTCGATGCCATCTGCCGACATTGCAGAAAAAGAGGGCACATCGAGAAGGTCTGCAGAAATAAAAAATCTTACAGCCCGACGAGACGCAGAAATTCCCCAACACGAGCCGAGCCAAGTCGAGCCGAAAGAAAATGGCAACAAGAAAAGCGAGCCAATACACACCAAACTGTCATTATCCAAAGCTCCCAGACGGAAAGTGGAAGAAAAATTAAAATCGTCGTAGAAATCGAGGGAAAACACTGCAAAATGGAAGTGGACTCGGGGTCCTTCCTCTCCATGGTATCTTGGGACACAATTAAACAGTTAGTCCCAGGTATCAAGACCAAAGACTTGATGAAGCAGCACCTAACCCTCAAAGACTATCAGGGAAACCAAATCCCTGTGATGGGCAAAGGACATTTTCAAGTTGCCTACAAAAACCACATCAAAGTGCTTCCGCTGACCATAGTCAACCAAGACAGACCAAGCCTCCTGGGCATCGAGTGGTTCGCGCCATTGGGCATCGGGATGACCGGGGTCGATCGAGTGACCACAGCCGGCTGGGAAGACGACCTCGTCAGAGAATTCCACGACGTGTTTGACGGATCACTGGGCAAGTACCGGGGAAACCCTATTTCTTTCAATTTAAACCCCCAAATAGCCCCACGAAGAATAAAAGCCAGGCGAGTTCCTTTTGCACTAAAGGCAAAAATAGAGGAACAGCTGGAAAAATTAGTAGCCCAAGGGGTGTTAGAACCTGTGGACCATGCCAAGTGGGAAACGCCTATCGTCACACCCATTAAACCAGACGGGTCCATCAGAATCTGTGGTGACTATAAGGCTACCCTGAACCACGCATTACAACCAAGCGCATACCCGGTGCCCGTAGTCCAGCATTTGCTCCATTCCCTGGGAAATGGCAAAGTTTTCGCCAAACTCGACTTGGCACAAGCCTATCAGCAACTCCCAGTAGACCCAGAAACAGCAGAAGCGCAGACTATTGTCACCCATAAAGGCGCATTCAAATGCCACCGACTCCAATTTGGAGTAAGCGTAGCCCCTGGCGTCTTCCAGAGTCTAATGGAACGCTTTCTAAATGGCATACAAGGAGTCGTTCCCTATTTCGACGACGTCCTAATCTCGGCCAGAGATGAAACACAATTAAGGAACAGACTAAAAAAGGTTCTGACTAAGTTTAGAGAAGCTGGCCTCAAGGTTAAAAGAGAGAAGTGCTGTCTAGTTAAAAACAACGTCGAATTCCTGGGCTACTCAATAGACGGAGAGGGCATCCACCCCACAGATAAAAAGATTAAGGCGATAAATGACGCGCCTGAACCTAAAAATAAAACGGAACTCCAAGCATTTTTAGGATTAATTAATTTCTATAATGTATTCCTGCCAAACAAAGCCACTATAGCAGAACCGCTACACCGCCTGCTAGACAAAAAGGCTACTTGGACTTGGGGTTACAAAGAAAAAAAAGCCTTCCAAAACATTAAAAGACTGCTAACATCAACAAACGTTCTCATCCAATTTAGCGACACTCTGCCATTAACAGTGACCTGCGACGCCTCACCATATGGAGTAGGTGCCGTCCTGAGCCACCAACTACCGGATGGCAGAGAAGCACCCGTCGCATATTATTCTAGGACTCTATCAAAAACTGAGCGGAATTATAGCCAATTGGACAGGCAAGCTCTAGCAATTGTCGCTGGAGTAAAACGTTTCCACGAATATGTATATGGGAGGACTTTTCGAATTATAACGGATCACAAGCCGTTAATGGGGATTTTGGCGGGAAACAAGCCAACACCTAACATACTTTCACCCAGAATGACGAGATGGTCAGAGTTCCTGGCGGCTTATTCCTACACTCTGACACACCGACCAGGGAAACAAATTTCCCATGCGGACGCTTTGAGCAGAGCGCCTTTGCCAACAACCGACGCAGACCCGGCACCAACGATGACAGCGCTACAAATCGAGACATGCCCCGATCTACCCATTTCAGCGTATGATGTCGCAAGAGCCACCGCGAAAGACTCATTGACTGCCCGCGTTCTTAGCTGGGTAGGTAAAGGCTGGCCGGACAATCTAAAAACTGAAAATTCCAAACCTTTCCGGTCCAGACAGACTGAACTTTCCATCCAAAAGGGGTGTTTGTTGTGGGGTGATCGGGTGGTAATCCCTGCTAAACTGCAGCCCAGGGTTCTTAGGCTTTTACATGAAGGGCACCCGGGAATGGTGAAGATGAAAAGCCTCGCCAGGAGTTACGTGTGGTGGCCGGGTATTGATAAGGACATAGAGTATTGGGTAAGCTCATGCCACAAATGCCAAACAATTAGACCATCCCCACCAAAAGCACCCGTTAAGGACTGGGAAACCCCTCGAGGACCGTGGTCAAGAATACACATTGACTTCGCGGGGCCTACCAAGGGGCATACTTTTCTGATTGTCGTTGATGCCTATTCCAATTGGCTTGAAGTAAAAATCATGCCATCAACGACAACAGAAGCCGTAATTAAGCAACTAGACAGCCTGTTTGCCACCCATGGCATACCAGACATTCTCGTTTCAGATAATGGACCACAGCTAACCAGTATACCATTTGAGCAATACCTAGCCTCCCTAGGTATAAGACATGCACTAACCGCGCCGGCTCACCCGGCTGCGAACGGCAGGGCAGAGAGAATGGTCCGGTTTACAAAAGAAGGGTTAGAACGAATGGACGCTGGAGATACACAACAAAAAGTAAACCGGCTGCTCACACTGCAGCACATAACACCTAGTACTATCACAAACAAATCACCAGCAGAACTACTCATGGGGCGAAAATTAAGATCTCACCTGGATAGGTTACACCCAAATTTCACCCCAGAAAACCCCCCTGACTCCTCAACACGGTTCAGACAATTCGAGACAGACGATTTAGTTTACGCTAAAAATTTCTCCGGGGACCCGGTATGGCTACCTGGGCAAATTATCCAACTTACAGGCCCCAAATCCTACCGGGTAAAATTAGACGATGGGAGGGAATGGAAGCGGCATATAGACCAGCTTCGATCTCGAATTATGGAAAGAACCGCGGACTTAAAAACATTCACAAATGAACACGGCGAAATGCAAACCGAGGTGGGGGGGGAAAGGCGAGAAACGAATAAAGAACTTTTTAAAAATAAAACTAACATTCAAAATGACCAAAAAGAGCCAACAAAAGACTCACCGTTTGAAGAGACCCACGAAAAGAGATCTTCGGAAGGGGCCAGCCAAGCCAGCTCGACCTGCCCCGAGGAAACGGGAGGGAGCGGCAGAACCGCCGGCCTAAGAAACTTAGGCGGCGGTAAAATGGCCGACTCACCCTTCCAGACGGTTCCAGAGAGGAGGACGGACGACACAGCAGCCCCATCCGAACCGGTCGAAGTCCTCACTGGAAATGAACCGTGCAGGTCAGGTCGAGCCCGGAAAAGCCCCACCTACCTGCGAGACTACGTCACTACGTAGGACTAAACTAAGGAGGGAGGGGTGTTCTGTATGTAAAGTGGTTGACTCCAAACCTACCATTCTGATTGGCTAAGGAAAGGAACAGTGGATTGGTTCACTAGGAACCAATCCAAAGTGATACCAAAAAGGCGGCAAATCTAAATAGCTGCCATTGGCTGCAAGCAGGCAAGCCAGCCTGTATAAAAGGGCTGGCCCCGGCTTCAGCCGGCGTTCCGTTACTAACTGTTAACAATAAAAGTATTTGTTGTTGGAACCCGGTCTACCTCGTGTGTTTTCCGAACAAAACAGTTCAGATGAAACTTCCAATTAGAAGTTGTGAATATGATCATGTGGGCATCTTCAGGTGATGATGAGGCCTCTGTCCATTGACCTTGGCATATTTTGATAACGGGTTGCAGTTGCACAGAGAAAAGAAAGCTAAGCGAGAAATAGAAACCTGACTCTATTGTATGCTCCCCCCCCCTTTACACAACAGAAGAATGTAACACCTCCAGCTCACTTCCCAGACTTATCTCTACCTCCCCTTCCCCCCCCGTTACTTATGGCAGCCGAAAGATGCAAAGTGATAGTAGAAGATCTTGAAGGCTGACAGTTTCTATTTAACACTTCCAGAGTTAATATGAATAGCAAAGGTGATAGTGGGCAACCTTGTCTTGTACCTTTTCTTATATTGATGGAGTCTGTTAATTCTCCCTCTATCATTACCTTTGCCATTTGCTTATAATATATGGCTTGTATTACTTGGATAAATTTTCTAGCAAAGCCCATCTGTTCTAATAATAATAACATGAATCTCCAGTTCACATTATCAAATGTCTTTTGTGCATCTAAAAATATCAAAACCATTTGTTTTTCGGGGTGAGCCTCATAATATTCCAAAGTGTCCAAAATTACTTTCATATTGTCTTCAATTTGTCTCTTTGGCAGGAATCCATTTTGGTCAGAATGAATAAAATTATTTTAATATTTTTAAGTCTCTCTGCCAATATTGAAGCAAAGATTTTATAATCGGCATTTAATAAAGAAACCTTTAATAACACCTTTAATAAAGCCCCCACCTTTTAAGGTTTAATAATGAATGCTGTTCCTTTCCAGATAAAAGGCTGCTTCCCACTAATTAACTCCGACAAGAAAGAGTCTTGCCAAGGTGTTCATCATTGCTTCCAAAAACCCAGAGATAAGAACTAATTTACAAGATTCTCCAAACATGAACTAAGATGTCCACAAGTTGAGCTTCAGAGCTTCTTGGCTGACTGCAAAAAACACTTTTCCAAACCTGGCTTTTATCCTTTTGAGGGAGGGGCCATTACCTTTCAGTCTTACTCCCAAATTCACCTGTGCTGCTGTAATTGTTCTTTCCCCCGAGCAATCCTTCGTGCATGTGCACTTGGCACAGGCTCCTCGGGAACCTCATCACTGCTTCCAGCCCCCGCAATCTCTGAAGGCCACTCCCTGATGGTTCTGGCCCCACATCAGAGTCCTTGCTCTCCTCAGCCATCTGTACCTGCTGCCGGCTAACCACAACAAGTATATACTGAAGCTTTGCAGAAGTTATCTTTGTATATTTCTTAAGCCAAGAAATATTTGTTTTCTAAATCCTTCCCCTGGAAACAACTTCACTAATATGAACTCTGATTAAGATATAGAATAGCTGGTTAGAACAAGTGGTGGCTTTTGCTTCTCTTTGCAGCCTGCCTACTTCACACAGAAGTCTATGTTTCTCCCAGTTTAGTACATCTTTAAAAAATAAAAAAAGATGAAGAGGAAAAAGAACTATCACGATCTTCCAGCTCTATAATTTTTAAACTTTTTCAAGCTCTGGAAAGTATCTTTTCTTAGATAAAAGAAAAAAATTGATACAATAGTAAGCGATAGTGATAGAAGATTGGCTGAATTTGAGTGAATTGTTTTTTAAAATCTTTAGATTCACAGAATCCCAAGTTAATTTTGCACTAAAACACTTTACATTTGCAAACCAAGCATTTGTGTATTGTGGAGTACTTAACAATTAAGTGTCCTATGGTTTTTATGCTCTTACTTGAGCAAATCAGAAAATTGATAGGATTGATAGGATTTGATTGATTCTTCTGCTATCTTTTGCAAGAATCTCAACTGTCATTTTTAGAAAATCCTGAGGTATAGCAATTTCAGTACTCAGCATGTGATCCTCAATGGAATTACAGCCAGATGCAGCGGAACATGCAATGGGGTACCCCAAGGTTCTGTCTTTGGCCCAGTTGTCTTCAACTTCTTCATAAATAACCTAGATGAGAAAATTGAAAGGGAGATGATCAAATTTGTGGATGACACTAAGCTGTGGGAAATTGGTCACATTTTGGAAGAGAGACTCAATATTTGGAATGATTTTGACAGACTTGGACCCTAACCAACAAGATGCAACAAAGTGAGAAAATGTAAGGTCCTGCACAGGTGCAGAATAGACATTATCTGGCTAAAGGCCCGGTCCCACTGGCCGACGGGCGCAAAACGTATACGTAAAGGGTACAGTGGACGAGCAAAATTTCGGGGGTGGCTCCATCCATTGTCATCCATTCCAAAAAGTGGTGAAAATTTGCATAAACAGAACAGAAAAGAACGGAAAAGAATGGACGTGGGTAGTATGTAGCGGGGATGTTAAATGGATGTTCATAGGAAGCCTAACGGAAAAGCGGATGGAAGCAGATGACACCTCCGAAGGGGTTCCGGGGGAGAATATTGAAGCGGACGCATAGCGGATAAAGCAGATGCATCATGTACGCCTAAAGGAAAGAAAGTGGATGCCGCGCAGATGTATATCGGATGCAAACCGTTCACTGCGCATCCTTTCTATTTCTGTGCTACTAACGCTGTGTAGACATTCCATGTACCTTTTGTTTCCTCCCTCTTTCCGTTTTCAGCTGCAATGGATGTGAGTTGCGAGGATGCCCAGAGGATTCAGAGAGGATACATTGGACATTTAACAGATGATAAACGGACATAGAACATTTGTTGCTCGTATGTCGTGGATTTACATCGTTCACAGCAGAAAGTTCATCCATTTACAAAGTTTTGTGCAGCTCAAAACTTCTTGCGCGGATGAAATTGCAGTGGACAGATGCTCAACGGATAGAGCGTATGAAACACGTATGCAATGAACACACAACGGATGCATAGTGTTTTCCAACAGATGGCAAGCTTTTTTTAACGTTTTACATCCTCTTTGCATCTGTAAGTGCAGTGGGACCGGGCCTTAAACAGTAGTACTTGTGAGAAGGATCAAGGACTTCTAGTGGATCACCGCTTCAGTACAAATCTGCAGTGTGCTGCAGCTGCCAAAAAAGTCAATTCAGTTCTAGGCAGCATCAAAAAAAAGGGATAGCATCAAGGTCATAAAGAAGTGATAATAACCCTTTAAATAATAAGGCCACAGTTACTGTGTCCAGTTCTGGTCCCCACAATATAAAAAAGCTATAAGAAAGAATGCAGAGAACAGCAACAAAGATGATTAGGGAACTGGAGGCTAAAACATATAAAAAACATATAAAAAACAGTTGCACTAGAGCCTGAACTGCATGATGAATGGCTAAGGGTTTAAATAGATATGTTTAGCCCAACAAACAGAAGGATTAAGGTTGATAGCTGTCATCCAATATTTGAGGGGCTATCATAGGAGATCAACTTTTGTTCCATGTACCTGAGGGCAGGACAGAAGTAACATTAAAGAGAGATCCAATCTAATTTCCTAACAGTGAGAACAATTAATTAATGAAACAGCTTGCCTTCCAGAATTGCAGAATTATGGATGCTCCATTGCTGGAGGTTTTCAAGAAAAGATTGGACAATCATTTGTTCAGGAGGGAATAAGGTCTCCTATCTTGGCCAAAAAGATACATTTTGGAAGCTTAAAGAATCGATTGGGCTCTTCTACTGCTGCTCTTTAACATTTATGGCTGAGAAATTTAGAATTAGATGCCATTGATAATCCAATTCATCACAAGTTTGAATCACTTTTAAAACTATCTAAACTCAATGCAAGTGAATTTGACAGATTAGTTGTATATAAAGCCCATGTCACACTGGCCAACGGATGCAAAAAGGACACAGCGGACGAGCAAAATGTTCCATCCATTGTTATCCGCTCTCAAAAGGGGCAAAAATTTGCATAACCAGAGCGGATAACATGAACGCGGAGAAGACGCAGGGCGGATGCAAAGCAGATACGGAACGGAAGCCCAGCGGATGGAAGCGGATGGGAGCAGATGGCACGTCCGCTAGGCTTCCGGGGGGCCTCAGCGAAGCGGACGCAGAACGGATACAGTGGATGCAGAATGGACGCCGAACGGATGAAGCGGATGCACAGCGGATGCACAGCAGAAGCCTTATGGATGCCTGGCGTTAATTGCGCATGCGGGGAGGATGCATTGTGTCAGCCCCGCGGATATAACGGAAGCAGCTCGGAAGCAGGTCGCCATTCAGAGGAAAGACCTGCTGCCAGACACATCGACTGCCTTGCCTGCCCTGCCTGCATGTCTGCCTGCCAGCCTTGCTACCAACCTCTCTGCCAGCCTCCCTGCCAGCCTTGCTGCCAGCCTGCCTCAAGCCTTGCTGCCAGCCGGTCTGCAAGCCTTGCTGCCAGCCAGTCTGCCTGCCAGCCGGTCTGCCTGCCTTCCTGCCAGCCTTGGTTCATGTCTGCCTGCCAGCCTTGGTGCCTGCCTGCCTGCCAGCCTTCCTGCCAACCTTGGTGCCTGCCTGCCTGCCAGCCTTCCTGCCAGCCTTGGTTCCTGCCAGCCTCCCTGCCAGCCAGCAACCCCACAACCATGCAGAAGCACAGCAAGCCTCAGCCATCTGCTGCCAGCCCTGGCAAGAGGGACAGGGCTACCATCCCGCCCCCTGGCCCTCATTCTGGTTCTCCTGGGGCTTCTGCAGCATGGGCTCGCTCTTCTGGGGCTGGCACTTCTGCTGCTTCTGCTTCTGGAGGAGCTGATGAGAAGCACTCCAGCACCAGCCACCTCCACAGCACCTGCACCCTTCACCCCTGGGACTGAGCGACCAAGAGGAGTGCCAGAGACCCTTTTTTGTTGTATAGCTTGTTGTTAATAAAGTCTATTTTTGATTCATACACTTGCTTCATTTCTTTTTTTTAATAAAGTCTTGGTGGAAACTGTTAGAAATGGTTAAGCCTTTGCATGCTTGTGGGATGGGTTAAGATAGCAGTGGGATGGGTTGAGATACCTGTGGGATGGGCAGGGTACCTTTGAGATGGGTAATAGCTGTGGGATAGATAAACCTCCAGTGCAAGCATAGTGGGACTGTATGGTCCACCCTCCCAGGTGCCACACCTACGGCCCTTTATTATCAATAATAATGTAATAATTATCCACACATGTCAACATAAACACAACTCTTTATTAAACGCCCTGTTCATTGTAGCCCAACCAAACATACATGGCCCAATCTCATCCGTGTGATGAGACAGGCTGAAGGAAGCATCCATTAAGCATCTACCATCCTGTCTTGCCACTCCACGCCTCCAGCTGGGGAGTTGCACCATTGTCTCAGGAGGTTGCGTTGCTTCTTCGCTTCATGTGAGGCTCTGTTGGGGCCTTGCACATCCTGAGTGTCTATCAGGTTTAGCCCTTGCCTCCATTCCCCAGGCTCCATGTCCCCATTGCCTTGTTGGAGGTCCATGAGGTTGCTTTCCAGCTCCTCCTTGAGGTGACTGTCATTGTATACCTGGGCATCTGAAGATGAGCCGTTGCCTGAAGCATCGATGTACATGAACTTGTAGTCAGCATCGACCATGGCAAAGAGGATGATGCTGAAGAAGCCCTTGGAGTTGAAATAAGTGGACCCCTACTTGGCTGGAGATTTGCAGGCCACGTGCTTGCCATCGATGGCTCCAATGGTGTGGGGTAAGTTCCACCTCTGATACCACTGCTCTGCAACTTTCTTCCATCCTTCTTCAGTGGAGGGGCACTGGAGGAGCTCCTCCTTGTATTCTTCCATGATGGCCTGCACCACTTCTCTGACCACAATGCTGATGGTGTTGGATGGCACCCTCCAGCCGTACTGCATGCTCCTGTAGGAGGTCCCTGAGGCCAGGTGGTGCAGAGTGAGTGCTACCTTGAGCCCAGGTTCCAGGTTGGGCCGGAAGCTGGTGTTTGCCTTGGTCAACCTGGGTGTCAGGTGCTGCACAACTTCGTCAAACATGGCTGGAGGCATCCTCATGAAGTTCTGGAATGCACGAGGGTCTTCGTTCCTGAGCTCCACCCTCAGCTTGTTGTACAGTCCGTCCTCTGCTCTTCTGGTGAACCATCTTCAGATCCAGACTCTTTTTGGGTGGCTCCTTTTCTTCTCGCAGTAGAGTTCACAGAGCCTGCAGATGGCTTCGCACTGTTGCAGAACGATGGTGGCTGCCGAAAGGACTTTGTTATAATCCATGGTGGACATGACTGGATGCTGTGGAAGAGGAAGAGCCAGACGAAGGCTGCAGAGGTCTGCACCGCTGGGCTGCTGTTCTGAAAGTGAGATGCAGGCAAGTTGCTCCCCCTTTTTATAGGCAGTATAGGTTTTCCGCTAGGCAACCTCGAGGCATCCTCTAGACATCCTTAATATCCGAGATAGGTCCCCTCTGCGAATGTTTTTTCCGTTTTAAACGCTTTGTTTCTGTGCTGCATCCGCTAGGCATCCGTTCTGCATCCGTTCCGCTTCCTCTCCGCGTCCGGGCGGATGGAGTTACGCAGATGCGGAACGGATGCCTAGAGGATATAGCGGATGCATAGCGGATGCAGAACAGACGAACTGAATACATTTTCCGCGCAAAAGTTTTACGCAGCCCAAAACTTTTGGAGTGGATGAAACGTCCATAAACGGATGCTGGACGGATAGAGAGGAAGCCAAACGGAGGCAGTGAATACATCGCGTTTTCGAATGGATGGCAAGGTTTTTTGTCCGTTTTACATCCTCTTTACATCCGTTGGTTCAGTGTGACATGGGCTTAAGCTAAAATAATAAACTAATAAAGGAGAATATTTGTAGCTCAGGGTTGAAATTAGGGGTCTTTGCTGCTCTCTGAGCTTGGTTTTTTTTCTTACAGACTGATGATATTACCTAGCTTGAGAAATGAAACTTCTGCAAGAAAACAACCAAGCTCAGAGAGCATCAAAGATCCTTCAGAATAGTAAATGACAGCAAAGGAAAGAATCAAAATGACTGGTGCAGCTATATAAATTATATTCCTAATTATCCATGAAGTTGATGGACAATGTGTATATATAGTTTGGTGTATATGTTCATCATTAGAATATAAAGATAAAATATGCCTGCCCTTTTAATCTTTTTCCTCCCCCCCTCCCATTTTCTTTTCATCATTAAAACAATGAATGACTTTTCAATTTTTGATTCAAAAGTACACTTTAAGTAACATAGACAAAGGCTTTAATACATAGAGTATGGGAAAAATTGAAGAAATAAGGGGAAGTGATATAAAATTTTTTCTCTGCTTCTGTCACCCACGCCAAGAAGAATAATCTCTATATATTAGTTGTCAAAATTATATGAAAAAGCAGGTGACAGTGATAATGACTATAAAAACAATAGCAACCACGTCTAGGATTTTTATATCACTGGGAAGAAAAATAGGTTTCTATCTTTTTGGAGGGCAAGAGTGAGTTATATTGTATATGTGTATGCCTTATGTAAAAATGGAATGGACTGAGATGACTATCATGCTGTGATGTCTTCTTAGAGGCATAAGTGACTTGTTCAGGTTTTCCTCCCTAGGATTAAGCCTTCTGCCTTCAGAGCATGCCATGATGGCTGATGCCATTAAAAGAAATGAGAAGAGGACTAAGTGGTAAGAGAACTCTCCTAAGCATTGGCATATATATAGAGAGAGTAACAGGTAGCAAATAATGAAGCCTGTGTTGTAATGGTTACAGTGCAAACATTGTCCATTATATATTTGCATGCAATATCATCATGCAAGTAGAAAAGAACAGAAGTTGCCTTATAACATCACAACACACATTTTGACTTTTGGGCATCAGTATGGTTAGGACTGGATAATTATATCCTAAAGAACATCAATCTTCCTTATTTGGAGACACTTCTCCATCTTATAAAGCTTTCCAAATGTGAACAAATTTGATGGGACTAAACATGATGATATGTTATTAATAATCTCTGCTATAGATGGGTGGGCAATAGCTTTTTAAAATAGTTTAACTTGAGAGAAAAATCAGGAAACATGCCTTGGCATGGATTTATAACATTAAAATATTATAAATATACTTATTTGCTCACCATGAATTAATTAAGAATATTTTCATATCAATAATGTAAAACCAAAATATCAACAGGTTATCAGATGATTAGCGAGGGGAGCTGGATAGTTGCATTATTATTTGGTTTTCTTGTTTCTAACTCATCTAAAATTTTGTTTTGCAAATATTTCTGTTCAGACCTAAAATGCTGCCAGCAAGAAAGAAAATACAAAGTGTAGGATTGAGGGTTTTTTCTTTTCAAAATAGGAATGGTCCAATCAAGTGATCAAAATGTGGCATTTTTACATTACTTTTAATAACATTCCACAACATTTTAATTCACTTTGTGCCAAGGATATGTGGAAAGTGGCACGGGTGGAATTGACAATCTACTGTTGGAAGGAAAATAATTATTTCCATCACAGAATTGCAACTCCTCTCAACTATTGTTGCTTTATTTCCCCCACCCACAAAGGTTTGGCACCAGCCGCAATCAGTCAGTCCAAACTGCTTTCATAAATTACCTGGATGAGCTTGCTGCAGCCTTGGGATCAAAGCCAGATCTATTCTCACTGCTATTGTGGGATCCCATACTAGCCTGGGCCATGTTTTTTGGACCCTGCAACCCTTTTCAGTTCCGTTTGAAGGGACCAGGAATGTGGACTGGAGCCAGGGATGCCATCCTCACCCAGAACAAACGGATCATTAAACCCACGAAAACACGAATTGTGAGCAATTCTTCAAACCACACTCTGTTCTCTCTGCTCACAGCCATTGGTTTCCTTGGTATATTGGCTGCATTTTTCTTTTTCCTTGTTCAGCACTGATCTTCACCTTAAAACACATTAGTGACAATTGCTTATGTACAAACCCTGCTTTCTATTCCTCTAATGACATCATCACAAGCTTACCATTTATACCAGGGGTGTCAAACTCAATTTCACTGAGGGCCGGATCAGCTTTGTAGTGTCCTTCAGGGGCATGGTCAGAGCAGCCAATTGGGTGTGACTCAGGGGCATGGCTAGTTTGATGACTCACATGGGTGGTGCCTGTGGGCACCAGGTGGGATTGAGAAGGGAATCCAGGGGTCTCTGGTGGGTGGGGCGGGGGATTTGTCCTGTTGGATGAGGTGAAGCAAGGCAGGGGGCAGGGCAGCTACAGCCAGAAACCATTGGCCACCATGCACTTGCCGTCCTTTGTGTGCGAGGGGATGGTTTCGGGCTGTAGCCACAGCCTGCTGGCCCCTTAGCTGGCACACACTGCAGCTCCAGAGCCCACTGCCAGCACTGGGCTGGCTGTCCATGTGGACCGCTGGACACGCTTACTCCGTCTCACTGTCTGTTTTGGCTTATGGCTGGAGAGCAGTTGCCGCTGGTCATCTACTCAGCCCCTTCAAGGGTCATGCCTTTGTGTGGAATGCATTCCCCTCATCTTGGTCCCATGCACCCAATGCACCTTGGCCTTGTGGGGTGCTGCTGCTCAGCACACCCACCCAGCCCGAAGGAGGTGAAGCAGCCAGCTAGAAAGGCCAAGTAGAGGTGATAGAACACATCCAGGCCCAGCAGGCAAAAGATGGCCACTGCAAGTGGGGAAAACCAGATCTCCATCAGTGCCACAGCCTCTCAGGCCCAGTAGAGATGTGCGGAAATTATGCAATCCTGGATGAGCCTGGGCAGCCATGGTGCAGATGGAGATCCAGCTTTCCCCGTTTGCGATGGCTGCCTTTTGCCTGCTGGGCCTGGGTATGCTCTACCACTCTACTTGGCCTTTCTAGCTGGATGATTCACCTCCTTCGGGCCAGGTGGGTGTGCTGAGCAGCAACACCCACAAGGCCAAGGTGCATCAGGTGCATGAGATCAAGATGTATCAGGTGCATGAGGGGAATGCACTACACACACACACACACTCCAGGCAGTGACACAGAAACTTAATGGACCTACGCAAGCTGCTGGCAGCCTTGGTGGTGGCAGCGGCCCACAGCAGTCCGAGGTGTGATGGGTGCACAAGAGGAACATACTCACAAGCCAAGGGCAAGACCCGTGAAGTGGCCAAGGAGGTGACCAGCAGTGACCTGCTCTCCAACTGCAAGCCAAAACAGACAGGAAGAGTAGGTGGGCTGATGGTGTCTGGCAGCAGAAGCCGCCACACACCCTCCTCACCTTATCTTGGCCCATGGCAGTGGCAGTAGCTGGAGGCAGAGGAACAGGGGAGAGGCACGCGGTCTGGCCTGCTGGATGCACTGGGCAGCCACCTGTCCTGTCTCAGCCAGGCGCATCTGGTGGTTTGTATCACAGCCTCCCCATCAACTCTGCCTGCTGCTGGTACTGCCATGCCTGCTTCTTGGAGGGCCAGCTGTGGAGCTCCTGCTGCCAGACATTTCCACCCCATGCGCACATACCTGAAAGGCTGGTAAGTGCAGCCATCCTAGAAACGGTAAGGGGCTGACCCAAGTTGCTTTGGCCCATCCCATCCCAGTGGACACGTGTGCATGCAGGAGGCAGCGGGTGCACATATGCACAGGCCTGGCTCACCCCATCCAAGCATGCATACATGAGTCCACCTCCTGTGCACATGTATACCTGCTGGGATAGGATGGGCCAAGCAATGCAGGCCAGCCCCTTACCCAGGGTGCGATTCAGTTTTTTTAACAACTGGTTCTTTGGGCGTGCCCTAAATACCAATCATTAGATTAAAAATACCTGCAAGCCAGAGTTACAAATCAGGCAGGGTGCCATAACACCTTGGGGAATGAAAATAGTTAAAATGCAGTGATAATATCAAGCAGCCAACTCTTGCTCATAAAGTGAAACCCTTTAGCAAAGAGGTCATTTAAGCTCTCCAGAAAGAGCAAACCCAGAAAAAGCAATCCTTAGATCTATTTGCATCACTTAAAAATACCAATTGGTTTCACTCACCTCACAAGATATCCTAAGGAAATCATCCAGATTTAAGTAAAGGTCACATACCCCCCAGAGATGCAGTAAAAAAAAAAAAAACAGTGCCAAGCTTGCATTCTGCCTCATGGAAGTATACTCCCAAAGGACAGTGTCAGATAGTACTAAAGCAGTGAGGAAGACCCCCTCCCCAGATAGAAGAAAAAACCATGAGGCAGGAAAAAGTTCAAACACAATACAAATAATTAAATCACAACAGTAGCTGTTGCTTGTTGAAGCTGAATAAGGAAAGTTATCCCTTCAGTGAACACAGGATTAAACATCATCAAGCACAAAATTAACTTTCACCAAAAACCAGTTTTAGACCAAAACTCAGAAAGGATATGTAAACTCAAAGTCAAAGAGCTTAGTTTTTATACGAAAACTACCATCATGGTTGATGTAGTATAAAGTAGAGCTTAATGTTTTATGCAAATTCACCTAATTTGTCTATACAATTAATACTGGACCAATAAATAAAGATCTTTTATTTCTTAACTGACAAAGTACAATATGTAGTGGGAATGAAAAGTTTAAAGTGGATGATTTTTCAATTGCCTTCAGTGAGACAATTTTCAGATGGTCGGTTGTGCAGATCAAACTGACAAGCATACATACCCATCAGATGACTTTGTAGCTTTAAGGTTATGAAAACAAGGAAAGCCTTTTTTCCTGTGTTTCTCCATCAATTGGTTTTGTACAGATTTAGTTTCCCTGTGCTTAATTGGTGATCTCTACCCTACTAGGAGTGTCATGATTGGCCTGCCTCACAGCCCAAATTCTCCTATTATAGCAATATTGATTCGACTGGACAAAGGAACCAAATATTAGGAATCTTAATGTCAATGATATTAAGGTTGCTGAGTTCAGGTGCTATAGCAAGCAAAAACATGGGTTCATCATATATTATTTCCTCTTCAGTTTCTCTGAAGAGCTATTACTCTTCAGTCAACCTATCCACCAAAGCACCAGAAGGAAGGACAAGAAGTAACAGATGGAAACCTAGCAAGGAAAGATCCAGTCTAGAACAAAGGATAAATTTCCTGACAATGAGAACAATTAATCAGGGGAATGGCTTGCCTTCAGTGATTGTGAGCGCTCCATCACTGGAGGTTTTTAAAAAGAGAACTGACAGCCATTTGTCTGGAATGGTATAGGGTCTCCTACTTGAGCAGGGGTTGGCTTAGAAGATCTCCAAGGCCCTTCCATTTCTGTTATTCTGTATATTGTAGAAACATCTTGCCATCATAAAACCCTTTCAGTCTGAAACTGAAACCATCAGTGTTGCTTTATCTATTAAAAAATAACCCTCAGAACAAAGGTTAATGGAACTATACAAAAAGTATACAGTTTATTCCAAAATTTCAAAAAGATACCAAACGGTATGGGTGTATTGGGGTTGGGGGTGGGGGGGGTAGAGTGTTTCCTGGGAGGAAGAGAACATAGAAATTGCTTTTGGATTTATGTTTCAGATGTACAAAGTGACATTCTGAAATTTCACATTAAATATCATAGATTGGATGATAGATGACTATTCAACATCTGCCTCTGAAGAGTAACTGCTGATTGACTGGTGGTTCTTGGTGACCCAATACACTCACAAGCATGTAAATTTGTCTATGCCCACTGGATATGCTATCTTAGTGATAGAAGTGTGCATGAAATAGGAAATGTATTTTGTTTTTCAATTTCAATTTCATTGTACTGGAATGAAAATTGGCTTAATTTGTCTTTCATTCAAGAGCCATAAGAGTAAGTGAGATGGCAGTCCATGATGAATTTTACTTGTTAGTCAGCTTGTAGACAGATTTGTAAAATGAATATTTTTTTAAAAGGTTGACAGGGCATGTTATGTATTAACATACTCACCTGCAATTAGTCGGTCCGTGGCGGCGGGAAATTTGAAGAGCCGTCACTGGCCACAGCCACGAGCAGTCCAACTGTAAAAGGGCTGGCATGGTTTCTTCAGCACTCAGTCCCAGAATGAAGTAAAGACAAATGGTTACTATGCTGGTGTCCTGAGTCTCATTCCCACGATCCAACACTGGAGATGAGGGTGGGATACTGAGACAAAGGGAACCAGCGAGCACATGATGACCAATGAAAACCAGCAACCCATCGAGATGAACTGGCCGGAAACAACACGCCACCCACACTGGTTGATCCAGCAACCAAAGACTGGGAATTGGACATTGACCGATTTCTCGTGTTCCTCGAAGGGAGCAACCTCAATAACATATCTGAACCCAGGAAGAGAGCTGTTTTCCTCACACATTGCAGTCCCACTGTATTCAAGATGGCCAAAGCGTTAGTGGCACCCACTGATGTGAAAATGATGGCCTGGCTGGATCTAGGAAGAATACTGAGGGCTCACTACACACCAACTGTTTCCTGTCTCATAAAACGACACAAATTTTATCGGCGTGACCAAAATGAAGGTGAGAGCATCGGCAATTTCATTGCAACTCTGAGGAACATTGCCGGAGTGTGCAAATTCCTAAACATGGATGAAGCCATGAGAGACCGAGTGGTCCTGGGACTGAGAGATCTTACACTACAAGGTCGACCATGAACAAAATCCAAAATAACACTCAAGGAAGCAATAGAAGAGGCTGCCAAAGCAGAAACAATGCAGAAATTGGTGGCCACCATGCGGAAAATGAATAAAGTGCCAATGGAACCCCCCCAAAACACCACCACAGCCCACCAGGAAGACATCAAGTCCACATCAGAAGACAATGAGGAAGGAGAAGGGGTAAATCAACTCTGTTTGGAACAGGGCAGAAGGAACCAGAGCAAAAAAAGGAATGAAGTTCGTTGCACCGGCTGCGAGGGGAACCCTCCACGTTCCTAGTGCCTTTTCCTAGATGCAATCTGCAAGCATTGTGAATGGCAGGGACATATTGCAAGGGCATGCCGAGCAAGAAAAAACTATGGCCCTAGACAAAGATGGAACACCCCCAGAGAGAGGGAGAAACAAACAGGGAGCAATTGGAACCAAGACAACCGAAGCAATGGAAAAGATGAATCACACCAGATGGTGACCATCGGACACTCCAACATGACAAACACCAGGAAAGTCTATGTCCAGGTAACCATAGAGCGCCAATCCTGTTGGATGGCAGTGGATTCCAGCTCATATTTGTCAGTGGTATCATGGGACACTATAAAAAGATTGATACCAAACATAAACTGGGAAGATCAAAAGACAAACACTAACGCTGAAAGACTACCAGGGAAACAAAATACCCATAGTGGGTACTGGAAAATTCAAGGTAACATTCAAAAAATACACCAGAGTCCTTCCACAAACCATAGTCGACCGGAATCGGCCAAGCCTACTGGGACTCGAATGGTTTGCACCTTTGGGAATTGAAGTCACAGGAATAAACAATATCACCAAGATAGAGTGGGAAGAGGACCTGATGGAAGAATTCCGAGACATGGACGGACAGCTGGGCAAGTACTATTGGTCCCAAATTTCCTTTAATCTAAACCCAACCATAGCCCCTATAAGATTAAAGGTGAGGCAGGTTCCTTTCACACTCAAACCAAAGATTGATGAGCAATTGGACAAAGGGCACTAGAGCCAATTGACCATGCAAAGTGGGAAACCCCAATTGTTATGCCAATTAAACCAGATGGGTCTGTGCGCATCTGCGGAAACTACAAAGCAACTCTTAGCCATGCGCTCCAACAAAGAGCATACCCTGTCCCAGTGATACAGCATCTATTATATTCCTTTGGGGGGGGGGGATCTTCACCAAACTAGACCTCACACAGGCCTATCAACAAATACCCGTTGACCTTGAAACATCAGAAGCCCAGACAATCATAACACACAGGGGGGCATTCAAATGCAACAGATTACAGTTTGCTGTCAGTGTCGTCCCACAGGTGTTCCAGAGCTTAATGGAACACCTATTGCAGGGGATAAAAGGGGTGGTGCCATACTTTGACAATGTCCTTGTATCAGCCAAGGACAAAGAACAATTGCAGGTCCGCCTAAGGGAAGTCCTAAGTAAATTCAAGGAGGCGGGACTAAAAGTAAAAAAGGAGAAATGCCAATTAGCCGCCAGCAAAGTTGAATTCCTGGGATACCTTATAGGCAGCAAAGGAATCCACCCCACAGAAAATAAAGTCAGAGCAATCAAGGAAGCCCCCAGACCTGTGAATAAAACTGATCTGCAAGCTTTCTTAAGACTCATTAATTTTTATAATATATTCCTACCACAGAAAGCAACAATTGTGGAACCACTACACAGGTTGCTTGACAAGAAAGCAACCTGGACCTGGGGGTGACAGGAAGAAACAGCATTCCAGGAAATAAAAAACTTGATCACATCAGACCGCATACTAATACAATACAGCGAAACACTCCCAGTAACCCGAACCTGAGATGCATCACCTTTTGTGTTGGCGCTATCCTCAGCCACGTATTACCAGATGAGAAAGGAGCACCCAGAGCATTCTATTCAAAAACCCTGTCAAAGCCAGAGCGGAACTACAGCCAACTAGACAAAGAGGCATTGGCTGCTGTCACTGGAATAAAGTGTTTCCATGAATATATCTATGGGAGAACTTTCACACTAGTCACAGATCACAAGCCACTCCTGGGCATCATTGCAGGAAACAAAGTTGCATCTAACGTACTGTCACCCCGAATGACACGGTGGTCAGAATTCTTGGCTGCCTACAACTACAATTTAACTTACCAGCCCAATTTAACATACCAAAGGACATAAATCATGCTGGCGCATTTAGCCATTGCCCTCTACTGGACATAGAAGATGACCCAACACCAACCACATTGACCCTTCAAATAGAGACATCAGAAAACCTACCCATAACAGCAGCCGATAACGCTAGAGAAATGACAAGAGACAAAACACTGGCATGAGTTTTAAATTGGGTAGGAAAAGGATGGCCAAAGACTGAGATTGATGAGACTGCCAAACCATTCCAGAATCAGCAAACAGAACTCTCAATGCTGAAGGGGTGTGTACTATGGGGGGATCGGTGGTCATATCGGACGCTTTAAGGAAAAGCATACTAGAAATGCTGCATGAGGGACAACCGGTATTGTAAAAATGAAATCCCTGGCAAAGAGCAATATATGGTGGCCAGGAATAGATAAGGAGATAGGGGACTGGGCAGCAATATGTAAATGCTGCCAGGAATCTAGGCCAACACCCCCCATAGCACCAAAACACGAATGGGAAAACACCAAGGGGACCATGGTCAAGATTACACATTGATTTTGCAGGCCCAACCAAAGGACACACATTTCTAATAGTCGTAGACACTTACTCCAAATGGCTAGAGGTAAGCATCATGCACTCCACCATGACAGAAGCCATCATTAGATATCTCAGGAAACTTTTTGCAACACATGGATTGCCACAAACCCTGACAACTACAGACATACAAAAACCACTACTAACATTAGCCCCAGTCAGAAAACACAAGCTCGTACCTGGGACCAGGGAAGAAGGCAGATCAGGGAGACAGGAACAGGTCCAGAAGGATAGCGGGGAAGCAGTCCCTGGCGGGAGTGGCTGAGCCAACTCAACCGGCCCAGAAATTCTTGGCGGGAACGGCATGGCTGACTCAACCTTCCAGGAGGTTCCAAGAAGAAGGAAGGGAGGAACAACAGATCCGTCCAGATGATCCAGAGGCCAAACCACATCTGAATTGTGCAGATCCAGTCGGACCCATAAAAGCCCTGCCTACCTACGTGATTACGTACAGTAGGCGAGGCTCTGATTGGTTGGACCGGACCAGGTGGGGAGGGGTGTTATGTATTAACATATTCATCTGCAATTGGTCAGTCCATGGTGGTGGTAAATTTGAAGAGCCATCACTGGCCACAGCCACAAGCAGCCTGACTGTAAAAGGGCTGCCGCGGTTTCTTCAGCACTTAGTCCTAGAATGAAGTAAAGACAAATAGTTACTATGCTGGTGTCCTGAGTCTCATTCCCCCGATCCAACAGGGCATATAGGCAAAAATAACTCAGACATTTCTAACTGACATGCTGAAATGTTGGTGCCCAACATTTAAAACAAAAAGTTAAATGTTTCATCAGTCAAATGCCATGATCCCAAACCCTTTACCCACACTGAAACTGAATAGCACCAGTTCAATTGGAGCAACACAAAAATCATTGGCCATGCTACTATTTGTGAGTTCATTGAAGCCTGGCACTCCACAAGCAATTCCATCAACAGACACTGTGATGACCCATAGTCTCTCAAAATAACCCAAAACATATATTAAAGTCTGGTAAAGCCTTCAACTTAACTTCACTGTTTTATTAGGCACAGTTTAAAGTCAAAAAAGTAAATAATGAGATAAACAGAAAACCAAAACAAATTGTATTGATGAGAGTTCTGAAGCAAGCCGAGATAACTCCAGGAAAATAACTGAGAAAAGTCCATGGGAAGAACACCAGCAAAGATAAGCCTCTTTCAAGGAAAACACTAATTGACTTCAGCAATTCTAACTGTACAGTTGCAAACTTATATACATAGCTCCCACCTGCAAGCCACAAGGAGGATCATGGTAATCTCTTGAGTAGACCTCGCTTTTCCCTGATCCTCTCCTCCCTGTGTGAGGGATAGGGGATGGAGGGATAGGGGATGGGAGGGATAGGGGATGGACCTGGATCCTCCTCTGACTGCTCAGCCAACCTCTATCCTTCCCCAGCCTCCTCCACCACCTTCAGAGCCACACTCCCACTCCCTGTTGGCTGTTCCTCCTCTTCCTCAGAGTCAGACTCTACCCATGGCATGACAGACACATTGACTTACAACCAGCCTACGAATCCCTCAAAATCCAAATCAACACACAGCTAACCAGAGACAGCACTGCCCCTCAACCAACCCATGCAAGCACCCCCAACCAACACTTCACCTGATGTAATCTCCTCATCACAAGACCCATCAAGACTCCCATTGATGACTCCCATCTGAGTCATCACAAGACCCATTACACTACCCTCACTTGACACACCCACACTAACTTATCACAAGACCTACTGACCACATGAAGCCCTTATAAATAGAACACTGACACCCCCTAAACTCAGCTGAAGATGTTGCCTAGCCTGGTAATGAAATGTTTGGAAACTAACCCACAAGCTTGAAGAATGAATCTCTACTCTCATCCTTATCAGTATTATTCAATTGGCTGTAAGTTAGATTCTACCAAACTGAACATACTCTCAAATTTGTAGACTTAATTGCATTTATATTTATTTTTATAGAGACATTTTAAATGTTTTCAGGCTTAACAGAGGTATGACTGCTGCTTAGCTGCATTTGTTAAAAATTTTTAAAAAGTTAAAAAAAATTGTTAACATCACAAAAAATGCCAGAAAATATTGCTACCTGCACCCCATTACTATTTTGACAGACTCTGTCAATAAAAATCAGCATTTGAATATATGCTCCAGCAGCTGTTCAGTAAAACAAAATCAAGTGCTGGTAACAACCAAGGATAATAATGAAGGTTTCTTAATTAACAAGATAGAGATTTAAGCCAAAATACAGCCTATTTCCTTCCCACTTATCAGTAACCCATTATACTACATTCCTTTAATAATAAAATACAAAAGTAGCACACTTGAACAAAATTGGGCTGGCACTATGAAGTTCTCTAGACATGGACAAGTCCAGTAGGTATATCACTAATTCCAACATAGCAATCTAATTGTAGGAATCTTACAAATGGCAGAGACAGCTAGAATGGCTCCTTGAAATACAATGTGCTCTGTTCTGCTTTCTGTGCCAGCATTCCACACTTTCTTCCAAGTCATCCCATTCAAACCAATAGCAGTTGATATACAGGCCAACCAAGGATGTTTTTGCTTTTATTCAAAGGTCAGATGAATTTTCCAGAACAACAGAGAATGCTTAAATAGTATCACTCAGAAATGCCTTATTTTGCTCCAAGTATGAAGCAAAACTATGTACCTCAAAACATAGCAGAGGATACTCAAAGCAACTGTTTTGAGGAGCTTACATGGAAACTATTTTGAACTTTCCTATTTAAAAGGAGTACAAAATAATCAGAACAGTTCTGCCAGCCCAAGCTACATTTTAATTATGGGATACACTATCTTTTGTGAGTACCGTATGGGCAGAGACAGACTGCAAATACCCTAGCTTTATAGCCACATAGTGAGATGAAAGAATCGCTGCATTTTATGCAAATAGCCCCCACCCCATTGTGCTATTTGAAAACAGCTTTCATTTTGGTCAAGAATTTTGGGAATTTCATCTAAAGAACACCAAGTTGGATAAGTTTGTTAAGCCCTACTTTTGAACACCTGTATGTCATTTGTTAAAAAACAGTTCTTAAATAGCCAGAATGTATTTCAAAAATCCTACATGTACAGGTGAAACTTGAAAAATTAGAATATCATGCAAAAGTTCATTTATTTCAGTAATGCAACTTAAAAGGTGAAACTAATATATGAGATAGACTCATTATATGCAAAGCAAGATAGTTCAAGCCGTTATTTGACATAATTGTGAAGATGATGGCTTACAGCTCATGAAAACCCCAAATCCACAATCTCAGAAAATTAGAATATGACATGCAATCAATAAAACAAGGATTGTACATAGAACAACACCAGACCTCTGAAAAGTATAAGCATGCATATGTACTCAGTACTTGGTTTGGGCTCCTTTTGCAGCAATTACTGCCTCAATGTGGCATGGCATGGAAGCTATCAGCCTGTGGCACTGCTGATGTGTTATGGAAGACCAGGATGCTTCAATAGCGGCCTTCAGCTCTTCTGCATTGTTCAGTCTCATGTCTCTCATCTTTCCCTTGGCAATGCCCCATAGATTCTCTATGGGGTTCAGGTCAGATGAGTTTGCTGTTCAATCAAGCACAGTAATCCCACGGTCATTGAATCAGGTTTTGGTGCTTTTGGAAGTGTGGGCAAGTGCCAAGTCCTGCTGGAAAATGAAGTCAGCATCCCTATAAAGCTTCCTTCCACAAAGAAGGAAGGATGAAGTGTTCCAAAATATCATGGTACATGGCTGCATTGACCCTAGACTTAATGAAGCACAGTGGACCAACACCAGCAGATGACACGTCAACACAGATTGTGGAAACTTCACACTGGACTTCAAACATCTTGCAGTGTGTGCCTCTCCATTCTTCCTCCAGACTCTGGGTCCTTGGTTTCCAAATGAGATGCAAAAGTTGCTCTCCTCAGAAAAGAGGACTTTGGACCACTGAGCAACAAACCAGTTCTGTTTTTCTTTAGCCCAGATAAGACGCTTCTGACGTTGTTTGTTGTTCAGGAATGGCTTGACAAGAGGAATATGACATTTGAAGCCCATGTCCAGGATACGTCTGTGTGTGGTGGCTCTTGATGCACTGACTCCAGCCTCAGTCCACTTCTTGTGAAAGTCCCCAACACTTTTGAATGGCCTTTTCCTGTCAATCCTCTCCAGGGTGCAGTTATCCCTGCTGCTTGTGCACTTTTTTCTTCCACATTTTCCCTTTCACATAACTTTCTGTTAATGTGCCTTGATACTTTGGGAACACCCAACTTCTTTTGCAATAACCTTTTGAGGCTTTCCCTCCTTATGAAGGGTGTCAATGATGGTTTTCTGCACAACTGTCAGGTCAGCAGTCTTTCCCATGATTGTGACTCCTACTAAACCTGACTGAGAGACCATTTAAAGGCTCAGGAACCCTTTGCGGGTGTTATGGCTTAATTAGCTGATTAGAGTGGGACACTTTGAGCCTAGAATATTGAACCTTTTCACAATATTCTAATTTTTTGAGATTGTGGATTTGGGGTTTTCATGAGCTGTAAGCCATAATCATCTCAATTATGACAAATCATGGCTTGAACTGTCTGGCTTTGCATGTAATGAGTCTATCTCTATATTAGTTTCACCTTTTAAGTTGCATTACTGAAATAAATGAACTTTTGCACGATATTCTAATTTTTTGAGTTTCACCTGTGTTTGAATTGCATTTAACTAGCTGCTAGTTTGAAAAATAAAAGCATACTTATTGAAAGAGGCAATTTGATGCAGTGGTTAAAAGCATTAGACCAGAAGCCTGGAGTCTGTAAGTTCTAGTCCTGCCTTAGGCACAAAACCAGATGGGTAACCTTGGACATATTACCCTTTCTTAACCATAGGAAGAAGGTAATGAGAAACCACTTTGAAAATATGATCATTAACTTGTCCAGGGAATTGTCAGGAGACAAGACAAAGTCAAAGGGATTTTTTAAAAAGTACTGAAGTGTTAAACTGTTTTAACTGCAGGAAGTTACAGTACAACCAATTAACCTGTAGACACACCTCATGGGACCAACTTTCTGCAATATAAAAAAAATATTCTGGTGAATTTTTTCTGATGAATATTTTGGTGTTTATTTGTATT
Source organism: Laticauda colubrina (assembly GCA_015471245.1). NCBI lineage: Eukaryota > Metazoa > Chordata > Lepidosauria > Squamata > Elapidae > Laticauda > Laticauda colubrina. Next base: position 4,560,516 of record BLBF01000052.1, read on the forward strand.
CTAAATGGCTTAGAAAAGAGAGCTATGGATCAAGAGCTCTAATGTACTTTATTTTTATTTTAGAAGTGATCTTAAAGCATAGTTCCATTTAGTAATTACCATGACATTTTAAAAATCTTCCAAGCTCCTATGAATGCAAGTAGAAAGTTGCATTTAATCCTTCTTGCACTTATCAATATGCCCATATAAATGCCTCCAAGACCATCACATCTGACAAGTTTATTTACAGTCACCTGACCCTTTTGAAGGATAACAAAATGTATAAATTCAGGTTACCAATTCTCATCCAACTTTTCTTAAGTGCCCTTTATCCCTTTATCAGTGGTTAGAGAGCTAGTCTAATATCTCAGATATTTCAGGTATGAAACTTTCAAAATTCCTAGCTAATATGGCCAAAGACATTTGTAGAAACCTGATTGGAAAGCTTGTCTAATTCTAGTTTTAGATTGCTGTGTTGATGTCCTTACCTTATCAGAAAAATTCAAAAGCAAATACTTTCCTCAGGAACTAAATCTCTATTAAAATTCCAAAATCAATCACTTTTGCACAATTATCACTTGATGTATAGCCAAAAAGTTAAACTAAGTAAACATTTTATCACCAAAAATGAACCTATGACAAAAAAAAAACAGTTGGAAGAACCACATTTTGGCAATTTACATTTTGTATGTAAAGAAAAAAAATAAACCTCCACAGAAATTGAAGAACCAGGGCAGAGAAACGCAGAACTACTTAACTCATTTTTTGCATCTGTTTTTACACCAAGAGAAAAAAACAGTCTATGTTGACATGATAGCAGTGTTCCAGTATCTCAGGGGCTGCCACAAAGAAGAAGGAGTCAAGCTATTATTCAAAGCACCTGAGGGCAGGACAAGAAGCAATGGGTGGAAACGAATCAAGGAGACAAGCAATCTAGAACTAAGGAGAAACTTTCTGACAGAACAATTAATCACTGGAACAACTTGCCTCTAGAAATTGTAAATGCTTCAACGTTGGTAATTTTTAAGAAGAGATTGTATAACTAACTATTTGTCTGAAATGGTATAGGGTTTCCTGTCTAAGCAAGCGGTTGTACTAGAAGACTTTCAAAGTCCCTTCCAACTCTGTTATTCTATTCTATTCACTAAAAATCTAACTCAGACAAGAGTCAGTGGTCTTCTCCTTTCTTGTTGATAACATCGTTTGTCAGAAGATGATAGAAGAAACAACATGGAGGTCTTCTATACTGGACATAATTGTCAGGAAGAGATTGGTTGAAGAAGTGAAAGTACAGTAACTGGCATCCTAGAGGAAATGATTACGTTATCATTGAATTTGTGATATCCAAAAGAGGAGCAAATGGAGATGTAAACTGAATTGGAGATGCAAACTGGATTTCAGAATAATGGATTTGATGAACTCTGAGGGAAAATAGGAAAGGTTTAAAAATCCTGAAGGAAAAATGTGTTCAAGAAGAACTAGAAATTCTACACAATGAGACAGTGAAGTACAATTGAAAATAATCTCCCCTATAAGGAAATATGGAGAAATCTAAAAAGGCTAGCATGGATACATGCAGAGCTCCATAAAAAGAAAATGTGATATGTAAATAGAGGGAGGAGAATATAGCCAAAGAATGACATAAGATCATCTTTAGAAACTGTAGAAACTCTGTCAAAAGGGGAGAACTTCAGAATGACTGATGGCTGTGAGGGACACGAAAAATAAGGATTTATTTGAATGTGATAGGGATGACAGGAAAGGCAAAGAAAATGTTGCTTGATTGCAGAAAGATGGTGGTGAAGCAATAATAGTTGATGATGAGAATACTGAATTGGTTAACTTCTATTTTATATCTGTCATCTTTCAGAAAGGAAATGGAATCCTGATTGATCATAGTTCTGTTACTGGAGAAGAGAAAAGTGCAACTTACAACAGAGAATGTAAGGTAATGCTGAGATAATTTAAATGAATCCAAGTATTTAAGACCAGATAAATAGCACCCCAAGATACTGGAAGAAGTGGCAGAGGAATGAAAGTTCACATCGTCTCATGGTAATCTTTAAAAATTACTGTAGAATGGGTGGTTCCAAAAGATTAGAGGAGAACAAATACCATATTCAAAAAAGGAAAAAAGAAGGACCTGGACAGCTACAGGTTTCATTTTATTTATTTATTTTATTTATTTGATTTGTCAATCGCTTACAAGATAATAGATATAAGAATAAACATGAGTAGGAATACAGGAAATAGGTACGAATAAATTGGGACAATAGGACAGGGATGGTAGGCACAATGGTCCACTTATGCACGTCCCTTACAGACCTCTTAGGAATGGGGTGAGGTAAACAGTGGTAAATTTGAGGTTAAAGGAGTGGGGGTTAAAGGATATAACAACAGTGTCATTTGACATCTCTTCTGGGAAAGGTCCTTGAAAAGCAGTTCATTTGTGATAGGATGGGCATACTACAAATAAGAGGAGACAGCATGAGATTGTCACAAACAATTCATGTCTGCTGAAACTTACCCTTTTCTCTGATAGAGTTGTTAACTTAGTAGACTGGGGAATACTGTAGAACTAGTATAATGTCAAATCAATCAAATGTTAAATTTACCCTGCAATAAACTAAATCATGCTGTCCCAAATGGACAGGAATGCTTGAGGCAATATAATAAGAATAAGTAGAGGAAAAGAATGAGCCTTGAGGTCACTTTGAAGATGAGCAGGGGATTGAAAGAAGGCAATATCATCTATTTATGCCTCTGGAAACAGTTGTTTGCCCATTCTGTTGGTGGGGCAACCTGTCCAGGTAAGTCCTTAATCATAATATTTCAGTGTGGAATGTTTTTGCTATTGTTTGCAACAAAAATTTCAGGTGTTAAATTTTAGCTAAATAGGTCTTTTATGCCTTCCACCAGGAAAAAATTGAAGAGATGCTCATGTTTATTATTTTTTTCTCTTTGGCTCAAATGTCAGAGATTCCTCTGGTTATTTTGATCTGATTAAACAGCTTCTTGCCACATGCTTATCATGTCAGTTTACAAAGTACTGTTGTGTAATCCAATATTAAACAAAAGAATGTTTATTTTGTCCTCAGAAAAAAAGCAGTCCCACCCTTCCACAGTCTTGCAACATACTTCACACTATCCATTGCAGTACTGTGCCGTCTGCATTTCAAAGCAATTCCTTCAAAGCAACTTATGTAAGCCTGTGAAATTGAAAACAATTTGAATGGGGACTTCTGAAATGAGGTAAGATTGTGACAATCTGTCAGTCTTCTGCTAGAGACATTCCAAAGTAGAAAAATATGCATAATGAGAATAAATACAATTTTGATGCTGAATATAGCTAGGGATTGATTTGTCACTAAAACCCTTTCTATTGCTTTTTAAAATTATATAACAAAGGGAGGATTAATTTTGCCAATTGTCCAAAATAACTATAATTTGCCTTTACAGCAGTTTTGAAGACGGAAAGTAATCTTGTATGTGTTTATACTGTATACTTTGTGGTGATACTATATATATCGTTGATCATTAATTTCAGCACATGTTCATAGCATTTGTTCTGCTTAGTTACTTGTTTTCACACTATACTCACCTAGTTCTTACAATGAAGCTTATGATGATTTTCCAGCCAGGAGGTCACAGAGCCTGAAACTAATTAGGGCTAAGACTAAGAGGGCAGAGCATGACCAAAGAAACCTAGCTAATTTTCATGCCTAAAGGGGGGACTAAAACCAGGGTTTCCCACTCATTGCACAGCTCATTAAACTACCTCAGGTACTAAAGGCTTTGACCAGATCATATTAAGCTGCAATAGGCACAGTAGCTTAAATTTGTATCCAGAGGAAGTCACCAATAAGGTCGCCGAAAGAAATTATGTGGAAACTCGAGATGTCTGTATGTGAACTGGTTCTCTACTTCTTTGCAAATCATTTACTTTTCATATCCTAGGAGAAGTCTAGTGCTCTAAGCTACGTATTCTTTTAGGGATAAGTTTTGAATCCAGACTTAATTCTTAGGAGTGCTTGCTCATAGTAGGAGATACAAGCTAAGACAAAGGTAAGCAACCAGTTATGATCATGATTCTTTCCTTTAAAGGTCTTATACTCTCTATCACATTTTTTAATGGATGGATAAATAATTGATATTTTAAATTGGTTTATAATATTTTATGACAATTTATCAATACAATAAAAGTATAAAAATTAAAGGAAAAATGGAAAAAAGAAAAGAAAAAAGAAAGCATAGAATTATGACTTCCACCTTTCTAATAAGTAATTGACTCTTACTCTTGCCTCTTCCTCTTTAGCCCTTTTTAATCCCCAAATCCATAAATCACCAGATCAGACTTTTCTTCTTTCAGCAAAACTTCTATATAAAGTTTACAATCCTTTGAAAGTCTCTACTGCATTTTCCCTGATCAAATTGGTCAGCTTTGCCTTTCTGCAAGCTCCATTCATTTTACAATCCAATCTTCTAGTCTGGGCAATTTATTATTTTCCCAACTTTGTGTGTACAATAATTTTGCCACAATTGCTACAGTACTGCTTTCTCATATTTCTTTTCTAGCTTAACAAATATTCTAATTAAGAAAATAATTTGACACTAACTTACAACAAAATCTCTGACAGCATCCTTATTTCTGTACCTTGCATGGACATAAAAAAAATAGAGGGAAGGGTAATCCAATACGTGCCTTGCTTGGAAATTGCTTCCAATTTTCAAATGGATGTCCAGCACAAAAAAAATGCTTACTTAGCTAAGAAATAGAAATTTCATTTCATACCTATGTTGTTACTTCTGCTAAAAAATTGTTTATTTTAAGCTATTTCATATATTTGTAGATGAGCCCATCTGTGGATAAGCCAATCCTTAAAATTTTAACCAAAATGCCATGAAAATGTGCCATTATACCATACAAAAATGTAAGTGTAGATTTATGTTTATCATCATTTTTTCTCCACTTTATCTACTAACTGATTGCTGTGTTTACAGTCTTGCATGAAGAAAAGTACTGGAGAACTTGAAAGCTTGCATACTTTTTAGACATCTGAAATTCTCATAATAAAGGTATTGTTTTATTTTTAAATGTATTAATTCATCTGTTCATGCTTAGTTTTCATCTTTGATTTAATGATGGTCGCCATCTCAGTCTTTGGGTTCTGCTAATATTTTGTATAATTATTTTCTCTTATATGTCAATATATGTACGACAAATATTCTGATAATTGCTTCTTTTCCCATGTATAAAAAAACACTTATACATTACATTAAAATGTTAGGATTATTGGAGGAAGAAGGTGGTGTCTTCTTGCTGATGGACCGTAGATCGCGACTCTCTGCAGCTAAGGTCCGTGCTCTTTCGTTGGAGAGCCCCAATCATTATGATCAGGGGCTGAAGCTGCCCTTGAGGGGTGGCGGAATAAAGGGAAGCCGCAAACCAGGTTGAGGGGAACTGCATCTTCTCTCTTGGTCTTGGTCTTTTTCCCCCTGAAGATGACTGCAGCGGTGGTTTAAAATGGCCACCCTGAAGAGGAGGACTCAGCTGGATTAAGCTTTGTGCAGAAAGGAAGAAAGAGGTGGATAACATCTGAACTGGGACAACTGGGCAATACAACTAAATAAAAGTACCCCAGGATTAAGGTAAAATGGAATTTTTAAGAAAAGAAAAGTTAGTGGCAATATTACAAAGGGACAGGAAAAAAAATAAGGAAATATTTTTGACAGCTAAGCAGGGCTTCGAACCAGGAAAGGAAGAAGCCGGAACTAAAGATTTAACTAAATTGGACTAAAATATTTTGGCAATAAACAGACATAAAATAAAGCTGGACTTAAGATTGTCAAAAATAATAATAACAAAGTTTACAAATTGGAGACTGGATTATGCTGGAATATTGAGGTTCGAAAAACCCTAAACAAAAAAATAGAGGAAAAAGGTGAAGACTTTGTATAATGGAAAATGCAACCTTTTGACAAAAACTTGAGCTCAAACAAAAGGGAAAGCATCCAGTTTCTGAATGAACTCGTGTGGATATAAAGCCCATGTCACACTGCACCAACGGATGGAAAGAGAATGTAAAACAGAGAGAAACACTTGCCATCCGTTGGTTAATGCGATGCATCCGTTCTGTACTCACTGCATCCGTTTTTCATCCTCTCTATCCGTCCAGCATCCGTCTACTGAGATTTCATCCGCTCAAAAAGTTTTGAGCTGCTCAAAACTTTTTCAGCGGAAAATGTTTCCAACGCGTCCATTCTGCATCCGCAACGCATACGGGGAACACCCATTCTACATCCGTCGTCATCCGTTATGCGTCCGCTATATCCGCTAGGCATCCGCTGCGCATCCGTGCAACTCGCATCCACTCCAGCAGAAAATGAACACAGGGAGGAAGCAAAATGGACATGTAATGGACGCGCAGCGTTAGTAGCATGGAAATAGGATGAACGCGGATACAGCTCGCAAAGAAAGCATTAAAATGGAAAAAACGTTCGCAGAGGGGACCTATCTCAGATATTAAGGATGTCTGGAGGATACCTAGAGGATGCAAAAGGACACCTAGTGGAAAACCTATATTGCCTATAAAAAGGGGGAGCAACTCACCTGGATCTCACTTTCAGACCAGCAGCCCTGCTGTGCAGACCTCTGTAGCCTTCATCTGGCTCTTGCTCTTCCACAGCATCCATTAATGTCCACCAAGGATCATAACACAGTCCTTTTGGTAGCCACCATCGTTCTGCAACAATGCGAAGCCATCTACAGGCTCTTTCAACTGTTCTACAGGAAGAAAAGGAGGTGGCCAAGAAGTGTCTGGGTCCGAAGATGGATCAGGAGAAGAGCAGAGTACGGACTGTACAACAAGCTGATGGTGGAGCTCAGGAACGAAGACACTCGGGCATTCCAGAACTTCATGAGGATGCCCCCAGCCATGTTTGATGAACTTGTGCAGTGGCTGACACCCAGGTTGACCAAGGCAAACACCAACTTCCGGCCCAGCCTGGAACCTGGGCTCAAGGTGGCACTGACTCTGCGCCACCTGCCCACAGGGACCACGTACAGGAGCATGCAGTATGGCTGGAGGGTGCCACACAACACCATCAGCATTGTGGTCAGAGAAGTGGTGCAGGCCATCATCGAAGAATCCCTGGAGGAGCTCCTCCAGTGTCCCTCCACTGAAGAAGGATGGAAGAAAGTTGCAGAGCAGTGGTATCAGAGGTGGAACTTCCCCCACACTGTTGGAGCCATCGAAGGCAAGCACATGGCCTGCAAAGCACCATCCAACTCACTGTCCTCTTATCACAACTACAAGGGCTTCTTCAGCATCATCCTCTTCGCCATGGTCGATGCTGACTACAAGTTCATTTACACTGATGCTTCAGGCAACGGGTCAGCTTCAGATGCCCAGGTATACAATGCCAGTCACCTCAAGCAGGAGCTGGAACGCAACCTCATCGTGGGCTTCCCAGATCCAGAACCCCTGCCCAACGACACACAAGATGTGCCCTACTTCAGCGTGGGGGATGACGCCTTCTCCCTCACAACCTACCTCATGAAGCCCTACACCTCCAGATGCCTCACCCGTGAAGAGAGGATCTTCAACTACAGGCTGTCCAGGGCAAGGCGGGTGGTGGAGAATGCCTTTGGCATCCTGGCCAACAGGTTCCAGGTACTTCTCACCACCATGCAGCATCGCCCAGAGACTGTGAGGAGGATCGTGGAAGCTTGCTGCATCCTGCACAATCTCATGCGCACCCGCTACCCAGTCTTGCAGAACAGGCTCGTGGACCTCCAACAAGGCAATGGGGACATGGAGCCTGGGGAATGGAGGCAAGGGCGAAATCTGATCGACACTGAGGATGTGCAAGGCCCCAACAGAGCTTCACGTGAAGGGAAGAAGCAGCGCAACCTCCTGAGACACTGGTGCAACTCTCCAGCTGGAGCAGTAGAGTGGCAAGACAGGATGATAGATGCTTAATGAATGCTTCCTTCAGCCTGTCACATCATACTGATGAGATTGGGCCATGTATATTGGGTGGGCCTACAATGAACAGGGCATTTAATAAAGAGTTGTGTTTATGTTGAAATGTGTGGATGAATGATTACATTATTATTGATAATAAAGGGCCATAGGTGTGGCACCTGGGAGGGTGGGCCATACAGTCCCACTATGCTTGCACTGGAGGCTTTTCTATCCCACAGCTATTAACCATCCCACAGGTTTCCCTGCCCATCCCAAAGGTATCCCTGCCCATCCCACAGCTATTACCCATTCCAAAGGTATCCCTGCCCATCCCACAGCTATCTTAACCCATCCCACAAGCATGCAAAGGCTTAAACCATTTCTAAAAGTTTCCACCAAGACTTTATTGACAAAAATAAATGAAGCAAGTGTGTGAAGCAAAGATAAACTTTATTAATAACAAACTGTAAAAGAAAAATGACCCAAGTCAAGTGTCCAAAGCAAAAATAAAGTCAACAGGTAGCCACCCAGTCTCTGGCACTCTTCTCAGTCAGTCTGAGGCATTCCCATCGTCTAAGGGGTGAAGGGTCCAGGTGCTGTGGAGGTGGATGCTGCTGGAGTGCTGGTCTGAGGCACCATTGGGGTGCCTGGCCCTGAGAGGACAACAGGGGATGGTGTGTGGAGGAAGCTCTCAGCCAGTTGGCTCAGCCCCGTGATGTTGAGAGCCCCTTCCTCCATGACATGGGGTGTCAGCCCCAGTACCGATGACAGATCTTCCGAGGCCGGGCTTGGCTGTGGGGTGGAGGAAGGAGCAGTGTAGTGGGGCTGTCTGGTCTGCAGCTGGGTGAGGACTGGCGTCGGTGGCATTGGTGGCATGGCTGGTATCTGTGGCATGGCTGGCATCGGTGGCGTGGGTGGCATCGGTGGCATCAGTGGCATTGGTGGCACCGGTGGTGTACGATGTACCTGAGCCTGGACTGGGAAGGGCTGCCTGTGCTGCTGGACATCCTTGTAGCCGTAGCCTTGGTAGGTGAGGGCCTGTGGAAAGCCTTGGAAGGGCAGTGACATCACCTGGGGTGGAGGAGCAGGCCTGGACTGGGTGGGTGCGGTATCTGCTATCCCGCATCAGATGGGCGCCTCATGACAGGGAG
>BLBF01000052.1:4569622-4614631 GCA_015471245.1 Laticauda colubrina
GCATTGATATACAATTGAAAGCACATAAATGATACATAGTTACAACAGGTGGGAGCAGGTTCATCTGGGTCTGGAGGGTTGTGAAGAAGATCGGTAATCCTGTCCTTCACCACCTGGTACTGGGGTTCCGACATGTTCATGAGGGTCTGGTTGACATAGGTGAGGAAGGGCTTGCAGTTGGAGGTTGGGGCGTCGGTGTGTACCAGCTGAGAGAGGAGATCTACGCTGCTTCTGATGGTGTCTCTTATCTCCAGCAGGACAGTGTGGCTCTGTCCCTCCTGTCTGCCTTTCTGCCTTTCTGTGGAGGTCGAGCTGGGGGTGGATGCGGGTTGGCCTGTGGTGGAAGTGGCGTCTCCTTTCTCCCACTGCGTCAGGGGGTCCTCCATGCGCCCCACGGGTATCACAGCTGTCAGGGGGTTCTCTGCCGTGGGACGCTCCAGAGATACCTGCCTGGACACAGGAGCTGACTCTCTGCCAGAAGAGGACTGGCTCTCAGCAGGCTGCCTGAGAAAGAGGGTAGACAGAGGGGCTGCTCCTTGGTGGTGGATCTCACCCTCCAGGAAGCTGCACTTGGCCATCACGTAGGTCTCTCTGTCTGTCAGCTTGACGATGGTCTGGCCAGATTTCTTGAGGTGCAGCTTCCCGTACCAGGTGTGCATGTGCTTCCACCAGCCGAGGAGCACCTCCGAAGTGTAGCCCAGACTCTCCGCCTTCTCTCTCCAAGCAGCCTGCTTCCTTCTGGTGTCTCGGTAGAGCCTGTGTCCCTTCCGCCAGAGATATTCATTCTCCCTGAGCCATTCAAGCACCTCCTCCTCATGTTCCTCTTCGATGGAGTATTGCCTCCTCTCCCGTTCATGTGTCTGCCTCTTCATCCCTCTGGCAGGGCCATCTGGGCCCTCATCAGAGGGGCTTTGAAGTTGTAGGGGCTGCTCCTCCATACCACCAGCAGCAGCAGCAGCAACAACAAGAACAGTTGCAGCAAAAGCAGGACCAGCAGCACCAGCAGAAGCACCACTGCCAGAAGCAGCATCAGCAGAAGCACCATGCCAGAAGCAGCATCAGCAGAGTAAACACCAGCAGAAGCACCACCTCCAGAAGCAGCATCAGCAGAAGCCCCAGCCCCAGAAGAGTGAGCCCGGGCAGCAGAAGCCCCAGCAGAAGCAGAGTGAGGGCCAGGGGGTGGGAGGGTGGCCCTGTCCCTCTTGCCAGGGCTGGCAGCAGATGGCAGAGGCTTTCTTTTCTTCCCCACGGTTGTTGGGTTGTTGGCTTGCTGGCTTGCTGGCTGGCTGGCTGGCTGGCTGGCTGGCGAGCTGTGTCTGGAAGCAGGTCTTTCCTCTGAATGGTGACCTGCTTCCGAGCTGCTTCCATTTATGTCTGCGGGCTGACGCAATGCATCCTCCCCGCATGCGCAGTGAACGCTCTGCATCCGCTAGGCATCTGCTATGCATCTGCTAGGCTTCCGCTGTGCATCCGCTTCATCTGCTCGGCATCTGCTCTGCATCCGCTGTATCCGTTCCGTGTCCACTTTGCTGTGCTCCCCCTGAAGCCTTGCAGATGTGCCATCCGCTTTCATCCACTTCCATCCGCTAGGCTTCCTTGGAGCATCCGCTTTCCATCTGCCCTACATCCTCCCCCCATCCGTTACTTTCCGTTGTTGTCCGCTCTGCTTCTGCAAATTCGGGGCACTTTTGAGAGTGGATAACAACGGATGGAACATTTTTCTCATCCACTGTGTGGTTTTTAAAACGTTTTGCATCCGTCGGCCAGTGTGACAGGGCCTTAACATTAAAGAAATATTGAAACAAAGTAAGAATCTTAGAAAGTGAAAGCAGAACCAGAATAAAGAAAAAAGCAAGGAAAGACTGACTGTTGGATTGATTGATGTTTTTGGTATGGACCCTCGGCTGGAATAATTGAGAACTTTAGAAAATTGAAAGAAGAAAGAAGGAAAGTAAAAGTGGTTTTTTTTGTGGACTTTAATGATCATAAAATACAAGAGTGTGTAATGATGATATCTCTTCGGGAATTAAAAATGGAACTTAAAAATATGAGAGAACTACTACAGGAAAGAGGTGAATCGCTTTGGTCTGTGTTAGAAAAAATGGAATGAGAAAAGTTATGGGGAAAAGAAGGGAGGAGAAGCAGTAAGAAACAGGTGCATGAAATAAAGAAATACAGAAATAGTAAAATGTTGCAAAGAAATTGTTTTTTCAGAGATAATGGTTGATGAATTAAAAAGGGGATTCTGCAGGGTGACAAAGGGTAATAAGAATATTTCTGCAATTAAAAATATTTAGAAAATAGGGTAATATAGATACTGATAACTCTTATTAAAAATCAAGGGGGGAAAATATGCTGCGGAATCCAAATGAAAAGATGTAATGATTATTATTGTAATTTCTTAAAAATAATGGTTTATTGGGAATCAAGATGAGGGAATAAAGGTATATTTTAATCATTGAGGTGTCACACTCAAAGCAGTAAAAGGGGGGAAAGCTATACTTGTTTTTTTTTCTTTAGTGTTAAAATTTGTATTAATCTAAAATTTATAAAAAGAATGTGTAATGGAAAGGAAATATGACAGACTAAAAAACCAACTAAATTTATAAGTTAATATAGACTATTAAAAGCAAGGAGAGACATTGGTAACATTATTATTATTATTATTATTATTATTATTATTATTATTATTAGGCAAACATATTGTTTATCTTTATTTTTAAAATAAATATTAAAGGATTATATTTGAAATAATTGAAATGAAGCAAAAATATATTTTGATTGAGATTAATGAAAGAGGCTAGAATTAATGTGTTTGTTTCTCTCCTTACTGAAAATTTGGAATGGAAAAGATAATAATAGAATTAAGTATGCATATATGAATGCATAATTGCTGTCATATTTGTATGTAAAGGTGATGACCTGGAAATATGTTTCCACTAAAAAGAGATTTTTCTTTTTAACATGAAAAACTGAACAAAATTTGATTTTAAAAAAATGTTAGGATTATTACAATATTTGCTCTCTTTTCCTGCAGCTTATAATCAACCCTGTTCTTTCCCTATATGTTGTTTCGTCACAATGGCAGCTCTATCCAATCCTCTTATTGAGAAAAATTGTTTCTCTAAATTATTTTTTTCAAACTTGGCTTTAAGATGTGAGGACTTCAACTCCTAGAATTCTGGGTCCACACATATTAAAGTTGCTGCTGCTGTAAACCCAGGCTGTATGTATTACACTTGGCATTTAGAAAGCAAAATATATTTAAGGAATGGAAAAGAGATGTTATTTGACCTCAAGCTGTGTTAAGAATAAATATATCTATTGTGCAATTTTGTTATTAGCAGAATTCCATTTAATTTCAATACAGAAAAACAGCTATATCTTTCTAACAATTGGTACAGCTTCCTAGCTACTATTTCTGATTGACAAGCTGATTGAACTCTAACTGAAAGTTGGAATGCCAGTCATAATCAGTTCAAAGTTAACAGTGAGAGGATTTCCATTTCATGAGGACTACAGCTGATCCAAGTGATGTTTAAATGTACAGGTTTAAGTCAACAGATCATGAAACTCAATTAATTTTGTAATGAAGGAATTTTCAAATGGCTGGAAATAATCCAATTTCAAAAAGTTATGCAATATTTTCAAGATAAGAATTAAAGTGTTTCAGCAAAAAGAAGCAGGAAAGTAAACAGGACTGTATCATGTGAAGAAGTGCATCAGTTGCCAATAACAGGCCATCAGTGATATGGTAATTGGTGCCAAAGGGGAGGAATCTCCTATGCTTCATAAAGTTGTGGAATTTTGGCCACACTTATCATCTGGGAGACAGAAAGAATGCACTTGAATATTCCCAACTACATATTTTTTTAATAGGAGAGGAACTGATCACAGTTATCTTTCCCTCTGACTCTTTATGCCCTTTGCCCTATCCATAACATTCCTCAGGGTGGGGCAAGACATAAAATCTGTTATTTTTGGCCCTTGTGCTTTAAGGGTAGAAAACTATTAACACTGAACATTGGTGGAATATTTACAGTCATGATAGACTAGATTAGATTGGAATAGAAGTTGGAAGGGACCTTTTGGGTTATCTAGTCTAACCCACTGCTCAAGCAAAAAGACCCTCTACCATTTCTGACAGGCAGCTGTCCAGTTTCTTTTTGAAAGCTTCCACCAATGAAGCACCCACTACTTCTGAAGGCAAATTGTTTCTTTGGTTGATTGCTCTCACTGTCAGAAAATTTCTCCTTAAGTTGAATCTCTCCTTGTTCAGTTTCCATCCATTATTCCTTGTCTGGCCTTTGGGTGCTTTGGAAAATAGCTTGACCCTTCCTCTCTGTGACAGTTCTTCAAATATTGGAACACTGCTATTATGTCATCCCTGGTCCTTCTCTTCATTAGACTTGCCATGCCCAGTTCCTGCAACCGTTCTTCTTCATATCTTTTAGCCTCCATTGCCCTAATCATCCTTGTTAATATTCTCTGCATTCTTTCTAGAGGTTCAACATGGTGGGATGAAACCCACGACTGGAACATACTGATAGAAGGATACAAACTGTTCAAAAAAAAAACATGAAAGAGGAGGTGGAGTTGCACTATATATAAAGGACCACTATATTGCTACAGAAATGCATGAAATCAATATATATACATCTGGAAACTAGCCCTTATCAACAAATGAGTCCCAGCCACAAAACCAACACCGAACCCAAAACATCACATGATGCCACCACCAATCTCCCTCACCAGACTCAAACCCAAACCCATCCCACAGACAAAAGGCAACCACCATCCAGAAACCAGACCACGGCTGCATCACCAGCTGCCACACATCCCAACCCCAAACCAAGCAAACTGACACACGCCATGAACACATAGGCAAAAAACTCGGAGCCAAACCAAAGCCCGGAACACCATATCACAGCCACCTGCTCAGAATATCACATCACACAACACAGGAGGTTGCACCACAAAACCTCAGGATGTTACAACACAGCCAACGACCCAGGAGCTTAAGCACAAGACCCAGGATGTCACAACAATGGAACTCAGAAGGTCATCACACAGCCCATTACCCAGGTCATTACAACACAGAAGGCTGGTAGACACACAGCCAATACGTCAGCCACACGTTCTTACAAAAAAACAACCAATCCGCAAACACCAACTCCATCAACCAATCAAGAAATAACAACACAGCCAACCTCCCCACCAGTATTTATAGAGCGATGGTAGCTCCGATCATGCTTTGCTCGCACAAGCACTCTCAATCTGACACGGGAAAAGACCCAAACACGCCAAGACCTGCATACACACACACACACACACACACACACACACACACACACACTACAGAAGCCTGATGGTGGCAGATGAGATTCTGTTGAAACTTTGCTACAACTTTAAAAGCACAACTTAAAATTTCTGCTACTGGTTCTCCAGAACTGGTCAGAACCTGTGATGACTCAGAGTATATCAGAAATATAACAAAACCCAAAACGTAACTAAAAGTCCTTTAATGCCTTCAACTTGGCTTCACTGTTTAATTGTTCACAGTGGAGGAGTAAACTATTTTCAAAATAACATTTCAAAGGAAGGAAACACAGTTCAAATTCAAAGAGCTGATAACGAAACAAAAACCAAAAACAAACCACATTGAATAAAGTTCCATGACAGACCAGGATAAATAATTGCCAACTTCAGGAAGATAACCAGGGACAGTCCATTGGAAGAATGCCAACTGAGATAAACCTTCTTTTGGAATAAAACACTAATTTGTCTCCAGCATCTGTTAGCACGCAGGTTCAACCTTTTATGCAGATCTCACACCTGCAACCCATGAAGAGGATCATGGCCCTCTCCTCCCAAGTAGACCACATTTTACCCTGATCCTCTCCTCCCTACATGCCCGAGGATGCATAGGAGATGGGCCTGGGTCCTCCTCTGACTGCTCAGCCGGCCTCTGTTCTTCCCCAGCCTCCTCTACCACCTCTGGAGCCACACTTCCACTCCCTGTTGACTGTTCCTCCTCTTCCTCAGAGTTAGTCTCCACTAGGGGCATGACAGAACCTGTTGAATACCACTGGGCTATAGGTGTATACTATAGGCCATCCAATCAAGCAGAAAAAATAGATGTCTTTTTGCTAACCAACTAAGAAATATATGTAGGAAACACACTATAATAGTAATTGACAATGTCAATTACACAGACATCAAATGGAAGATTAATTCTGCACCAAGTGAGAAATTGAATCGGTTCTTAACCAACCTAGCTGACTGTTGTGGAGTGGTGGAATAAGTGAGGCGAACGCGGAGCAACTTCAGCTGTTAACTTTATTATAACAATAAAGGGTTGCCGCGACTGCCATGCTAACGGGGCAGCCAGCTGGCAGGCAACAGCTGATGCCATTTGACAGCTCCCTTTTATAGTCAGCTGTCAACGGCATCAGCCAATAGGAATGGTCCGTGTTCCCGCTGGAAACACGGACCAGAGTGAAGACTTCAGCTCAGTCTTTTCTGAACGCAACACTCCTTTCTCCCAGAATGGAGTATGTATAGTCCTTTAGGTAACTTGGGCACTTGCGCAGGCGGCCAGATCTTCTTGGCTCCAATGGAGCTGCTGCTGGATGGGACTCCTCCACTTGGTGGGCAGCTTCTGGTGATGGAGAAACTGGCATCTCGGCTTCAGGTGGCTCAGGGTGTGGGACTGATGACTGTCCAGGTAAGCTCGCATCACTGTCAGGTTTGTGGAGAGTTTCCTTGGTGCCGGTAGTCTCTCTGGAGCAAGAACGTCCAGAGGGCCACCTGTAGATGGACTCCAATGGCCTCTAAGTTGGTTGACATGGCGGCTCCAAATGCGATCATTTTACAATTGGACCCTGTAAGACTTAGGACCAGTTACTGCCAAAATCTGCCCAGGCATCCACAAAGGATGACCTGCATAGTTCCTGGCATAGACCTGGTGACTCTCAGCAAACTTCTGAGTCTGGCTATTTGATCCTAGGGGCATGATTGAGGCGTAATATGGATGGAGTCTGTCTAAAGTAGTCCTCAGACGTCTTCCCATGAGAAGTTCAGCCGGAGACCTACTTGTGGTAGCACAGGGAGTCATGTGCTGGGTTAGAAGATACTTAGCTAGCCTAGAGTACCAATCTATAGGCCCAAGCTTCTCCAGGATATCCTCAGCAGGTCTGACTGCCCTTTCAGCCAGACCATTACTGTCAGGGTGAAAAGGAGCTATAAGTGCATGTCTGATTCCTTGGTTAGCTAGGAAAATCTCAAATTCACAGGAAGTAAACTGGGGGCTGTTATCAGACAAGATGGTGTCAGGGAGGCCATGGGTAACAAATATTCTCAATAGGGCTTTAGTGACAGCTTCTGAAGTTGAGGAGGTCATTAAGGTCAGCTCTACCCATTTAGAAAAAGAATCAACCATCACCAAGAATGTTTGTCCATGAAAAGGGCCAGTCAGATCAATATGCACCCAGGACCAGGGGGTCCCTGAATCTTCCCACGTGCCTGGAATGGATGCTGGTGGAGAAGGTCTGGTGGCTTGGCATGGCTGACAAACATTCATCCAGATAGTAATCTGAGCATCCATGCCAAGCCACCATACATAACTGTGAGCTAGAGCCTTCATCCTGACAATGCTGGGATGTCCCTCATGCAGGACTTTTAAAACTGAGGTCTGCAACTGGGACGGGATAACTACCCTAGTTCCCAAAAGTAAGCAGCCTTGCAAAGAAGACAATTCTTGCTGGTGAACTTCGAAGGGCAAGAATTCGGGGGAATAAGAACTTCAGGCTATCCCCTTCCCACCCAGTCAAGGACTTGGGAGATTACCTTTTCCCTGGCAGAGTGGGAAGCAATATCAAAGGCAGTGATGGGAAGCTTGAGATTGTTGATCAGGAACATAGCATTAGTTGGTGCAGGATCATCAACTGGAACAGTCAGGGGGCAGCGACTAAGGGCATCAGTGTGGCTGAGACCCTTGCCTACTTGATGAACCAGCATATAGGAATATGCAGCCAGAAATAAAATCCACCTGGTCATTCTTGGAGACAAAATCTGATGTGTTTGTCTATTGCCTGACAGAAGATCCAACAGAGGCTTATGATCCGTAACTAACTTGAAATGATGTCCACTCATGGAATTTTTTGACTGAAGCAACTGCAGCTAAAGCCTCTTTGTCAATTTGACTGTAGTTGCGCTCAGCTGGGGATAACATTCTGGAGAAAAAGGTAATGGGTGCCTCAGAACCATTAGGCAGTCTGTGACTTAAAACGGCTCCTATGCCAAAAGGTGATGCGTCTGCAACTAAGACTAAAGGCAAAATTTTGTTGAATTGAATTAGAACAGCATCAGATGTAAGCAATGATTTGACTGCATTGAAAGCATAGGCTTCCTGAGGTCCCCAATGCCATGAGGATTTTTTATCCAGGAGTTTATGCAGGGGTTCCACAATGGAAGCCTTATGTGGCAAAAATGAAGCATAGAAGTTAAGGACTCCTAAAAAAGCCTGGAGTTCAGTTTTGTTAGTTGGTGTGGGTACCTCATGAATAGCACTTAATTTGGATTCGATTGGGTAAATACCAGAGTGTCAGGCGGAGCTCCATTCAAAATCCAGGAAAGAAATACTTAGACTCTTAAGTTTAGAGAAAAGATATCTTTTACTGAAAGTGAAGTGGTAGCAACCAAAGAATTCTGAATCTGATAAATTAGGCACGCAATTCACATATACAAAGTGATGGAAATGTTCCCACCCCCAATAGTTCAGATGACACTTCCAATTAGAAGTTGTGAATATGATCATGTGGGCATCTTCAGGTGATGATGAGGCCTCTGTCCGTTGACCTTGGCATATTTTGATAACGGGTTGCAGTTGCGCAGAGAAAAGAAAGCTAAGCAAGAAATAGAAACCTAACTCTATTGTATGCTTTCCCCCCCCCCTTTACACAACAGAAGAATGTAACACCTCCAGCTCACTTCCCAGACTTATCCCTTCCTCCCCCCCCCCCCCCCCGTTTCTTATGACAGCTGAAAAATGCAAAGCAATAGTAGAAGATCTTGAAGGCTGACATTCGGCCCTCCTAGAAAAAGGAAAACCATCAGTCCTAGAGGAGAGAGAGGAGAAAATATAAAGACAATTATTAATCATTAAACAATTACAAAACAATACACTCCTAAGGCTTATCAGGATACTTGGAACGAAATGCTTTAATCAATTTAGGGGCTTTAACATCGGTTTCGTTAACCCATTCGGCTTGCGAAGAAGGGAAATGTTTCCAGGCTACAAGATACTGGAGTCGACCCCTCCATTTGCGAGTGTCCAGAATTTCTTTAACTTCAAAATGTTATTCACCTTCAATCAGTATTGGTATGGGAGGGTCAGCCTGGATGGGTCTTAAGTCAGAGGTACGTTCAGGTTTTAGCAAACTAACATGGAAAACCAGATGAATTTGTCGAAGAGTTTTGGGTAAGTTCAGCTGGACTGTTACAGAATTTATAATCTGTTCAATCGTGAAAGGACCAACATATTTAGGATCAAGCTTCTTTGACTTTTGAGTGGTCTGCAGGTATCTGGTGGACAGGAAAACCTTGTCACCCACTTTATATTCTTTCTGTGGGGATCTTTTCTTGTCTGCAAATTTCTTATGAGCTTGATGGGCCTCATCTAATGCTTTGCATGTCACTGGCCAGTTTAGTTGGAGTTGAGTTATCCATTCATCCAAGGAATGGATGTTAGGTTTTTCACGAGGAAGTTCACATATGGGAATGAAATCTTGTCCCAAAGCCACTTTAAATGGAGTAAATTCAGTACTACTGTGTACGGAGTTGTTATATGCCACTTCAGCAAATGGTAATAATTCGGACCAGTTATCTTGTTGATAATTTATGTAACATCTAAGATATTGTTCTAACACTGCGTTAGTCCTCTCACAGGCGCCATTAGTTTGGGGGTGGTGGGCGGAGCTTAACCCCTGGGCAGAACCTATTAACTTCAGGAACTCTTTCCAAAAATTTGAGGTAAACTGGACCCCTCTGTCAGAGATTATGCATTCCGGAACGCCATGTAACCTATAGATATGTGAAATAAACAGTTTAGCCAGCGTCTTAGCAGAGGGAATCTTGGAACAAGGTATGCAATGTACTTGTTTGGAAAACAAATCAGTCACTACCCAGATGACCGTGTTTCCACCACTTTCAGGTAATTCTACTATAAAGTCCATAGAGATTTCCTTCCAGGGAGCCGTTGGTCTAGCTACATTTTGTAACAATCCTACTGGCTTACCAGGAGGTCTCTTTGCCAAAGCACAAATTGGACAGCTAGCTACATAAGCTTCAATGTCCTTCTTTAAAGTAGGCCACCAGAATTGCCGTTTAACCAGATGTAAGATCTTCACAAATCCGAAGTGGCCAGCTGCTTTAGAATCATGAGCCTGTTGTAGTATTTGCCCCCTCCGCACCTGTGGCACATACAACTTGGCCCCCACCCAAGCCAAGCCATCTCTAATGGTATAGTCACTTGAATGAGCCAGGAACTATTCGTCCAGTTTTAAAGCTTCTTTTAATTGTTCAGTTAGGTCATTCGATAAAACCACTTCTTGGTTCTTCCTTTGGGCTCTGGTGATCACTGGGGCGGCTAGATGTTTGGCTGAGACAATTGGGCTTATCACCTCCTGGCGCATACTATTATATTGGGGTAGTCTAGAGAGAGCATCCGCCATGAAGTTCTTCACGCCTGGAATGTACTTCAAGGAGAAATTGAATCACTTGAAGTACTGGGCCCAGCGAACTTGTTTAGGGGACAGTTTCCGGGGCGTTTTTAAGGCTTCCGAATTCCTATGATCAGTCCATACCTCAAATGGTGTTTTGCTCCTTCCAGGAAATGTCTCCAGGTCAGCAAGGCCCAACGAACTGCAAAAGCTTCTTTCTCCCAGACGGCCCATCTTCTCTCTGTTTCAGACAGCTTACGGGAGGTATACGCACAAGGCTGTAAGGTCCCTTTCTGGTTGGCTTGAAGTAATACCGCTCCAATAGCCACATCACTTGCATCGGCTTGAATCACGAAAGGAGTGTCCATATCCGGGTGCTTCAGCACTGGTTCTGCAGCAAACAGTCGTTTTAGCTTTTCAAAAGCGGCTTGGCACTCCATGGACCACTCCAGCGGCTTTCCTGGCTTCACCTCCCCTTTTGTTTTTAAGAGATTTGTGATGGGCATTGCTATCTTAGCAAACGTCGGGATGAATTGCCGGTAAAAATTTGCAAATCCCAAAAAACTTTGAAGCTGTTTTCTGGTGCGTGGTAGAGCCCATTCCAGAACGGCACGCACCTTCTCTGGATCCATCTCTATGCCTTCAGATGAAATGCGATATCCCAAAAAGTCAATTTTGTCTTGGTGGAATTCACACTTTGACAATTTAGCATACAACTTAGCAGCACACAGTTTCTGTAGAACCAACCGCACTAGTTTCACATATTCATCCAGAGTTTCCGTGTAGATAAGGATATCATCAAGATAAACCAGAACCCTCCTGTATAAATGTTCATGTAACACTTGGTTGATCATTTGCATGAATACAGCTGGGGCCCCTTGTAAACCAAAAGGAAGAACGTTGAATTGGAAGCAACCCATCGGGCAGTTAAAATCGGTCTTCCACTCATCCCCTTCCTTAATTCGAATTCGGTAGTATGCTTCTCTCAAATCCAACTTCATGAAAATCTTTCCCTTCGCTAAATGGGCCAACATGTCCTTCATCAAAGGAAGGGGGTACACGTTTTCCACAGAAATAGCGTTCAAATTTCTTTAATCCACCACTAAGCATTTGGAACCATCTTTCTTTTCCCGGAATAACACTGGGGCCGCTACCCGGGGTCTAGCAGGTTGAATAAAACCACGTTCCAGATTTTTATCTATAAACAATCTTAGCTCTTCCAATTCCCGTGGGGTCATTGAGTACAACTTTGGTTTTGGGAGCTTCACCCCAGGCAAAATCTCAATAGCACAGTCTGTTGGCCGGTGAGGTGGAAGCTCATCCGAGGCCTTCTCACTGAACACTTCTTTTAAATCCCAATACTCTTTGGGAATTTTCTCCTCCCCTTTCACGGGCTCAGTACCTGTGGAAGCTATTTCAATTAGGTCCTCAGGCTTCGGCTGGGATCTGGCCCCTCCTCTCGGTCGCTGCTTTGTGCGTATGCGCAACAACCCCTTCCTCCAGTTAACCTGGGGGTTCCATTTCCGGAGCCAGGGCAGTCCCAGTATTAATGGTTGCTCCATCCCAGGAACCACAATAAAACACAGGGTTTCATCATGCTCTCCCATGACCATTTCTATTGGTTCCATGACAAAACGTGCAGGGCAACCTCCAGCCACTGATCCATCTAGTTGGCAAAAGGAAATGGGCATCTTCAAAGGTTTTAGCTTTAGGCCCATTTTCTTCACTACTTCCATGTTGATTATACACCTTGTGCACCCAGAATCTAACAGGGCTAGCATTTCCCCTTCGACCCCTGAATTGGGTACCCTCAACTTCACCGGAATGGTCATAGGGCCCACGCTTGGACTTACCAGGAAGTCGTCTTCCGAGTCGAAATCCTCCTCCTCAGGGGTCACTGGGGTTTCTGATTCCTCTCCTGTGGGAGGGGCGACCTCTGCCGTCTCTTTTGACTTTAGTGCTGTTTCGCGAGGCTTCGCTGGGGATTTTTCAGGTTTCTTTCCTTCCTTTGGCGCTCCCTTTGGCTCCAGCTTGACTCTGCAGTTCACAACCTTCCTTCCCGCATCGAAAGCAGGCCGAGGGGTTGGGTGTTGCTGCCACTCCTCCCCTCTGAGATTTAGGAGCCTCTTGAGAACGTTGCTGTCTCTCTTGTTCTTTCCCATGGAACCGCCTGGAAGGGTGAGTCAGCCATTTTACTGCCACCTAGATTTCTTAGGCCGGTGGTGTTGCCGCTCCCTCCTGGTCTCTCCAGGCAGGTCGAGCTGGCCTGACTGGCCCCTTCGTCTGGACTTTCCCCACGATTGTCTTCTAACTGTAAGTCTCTTTTATGCTCTTTTTGATTGCTATTGTATTCTGTATTTAATTTTAACAGTTCTTTATTATTTTCTCATATTTACCCCCCTCTTTGGTTTGGTTTTCGTCGTTTTTTAATATTTGTGGTTTTGTGTTTGTACTTCTTTCGATGTTTCGGGAACAAAGCTGGTCTATGTGCCGCTTCCATTCCCTGCCGTCGTCTATGGTTAATCGGTAGGACCGGGGGCCTGTAATTTGCGTGATTGTTCCTGGTAGCCATAATGGGTCCCCGGTAAAAAATTTTGCATAGACTAGGTCGCCTATTTCAAATGTCCTGAAACGGGTGGAGGAGTCGGGGTTTTTTTCTGATGTATAGTTTGGGTGCAATCTGTCTAGTTGCGACCTTAGTTTTCTCCCCATTAGTAGTTCCGCCGGACTTTTGTTTGTTATGGTACTGGGTGTGATATGCTGGAGGGTGAGCAGGCTATTTATTTTATCTTGAACATCCCCAATGTCCATTCTTTCTAACTCTTCTTTTGTAAATCTAACCATTCTCTCTGCCCTGCCGTTCGCAGCCGGATGGGCCGGCGTGGTTAGGGCATGCCTGATACCTAGGGAGGCTAGGTATTGTTCGAATTGAATGCTCGTTAACTGTGGCCCGTTGTCGGACACTAGGACGTCCGGCAGGCCATGCGTTGCAAAGAGTTTGTCCAGTTGTTTAATAAGGGTTTCAGTTATCGTAGATGGCATAATTTTAACCTCTAGCCAATTTGAGTATGCATCTACGACAATGAGGAAAGTATGTCCCTTAGTCGGACCTGCAAAGTCGATGTGGATTCGTGACCAGGGGCCTCGTGGGGTTTCCCAATCCCTTATGGGTGCTTGTGGTGGGGAAGGCCTATTTCTTTGGCATTTGTTACATGAATTTACCCAGTATTCGATGTCCCTATCTATACCCGGCCACCAGACATAGCTTCTAGCAAGGCTTTTCATTTTAACAATTCCAGGGTGGCCTTTGTGAAGCATATTGAGTACCCTCGTTTGTAATTTGGAGGGGATAACAACCCGATCACCCCATAACAAACAACCCTTTTGAATTGAAAGTTCAGTTTGTCTGGTCCAGAAAGGCTTAAAGTTCTCAGTTTTTTGGTTTTCCAGCCAGCCTTTACCTACCCAGTTCAGTACACAGGCAGTCAATGGGTCCTTTGCGGTGGCTCTGGCGACATCATTTGCAGATATGGGCAGATTTGGGCATGTCTCTATCTGCAAGGTGGTCATCGTTGGTGCCGGGTCTTCCTCTATAATTGGTAGCGGAGTTCTGCTTAAAGCGTCTGCATGGGAGATTTGTTTCCCAGGGCGATGTGTTAGAGTATACAAGTAGGCTGCTAGGAATTCTGACCATCTAGTCATTCGCGGGGATAAATGTTCGGTGTTGGTTTGTTTCCCGCCAAAATTCCAAGTAGCGGTTTATGGTCCATTACTATTACAAATGTTCTTCCATATAGATATTCGTGGAAGCGTTTTACTCCGGCGACGATTGCCAGGGCTTCCCTGTCCAATTGACTATAATTTCGCTCGGCTTTAGACAGAGTCTTTGAATAGTATGCGACGGGTGCCTCTCTTCCGTCTGGCAACTGGTGACTCAGGATGGCACCGACTCCAAATGGTGAGACGTCGCAGGTTACCGTCAATGGCAGTGTGTTGCTAAACTGGATGAAAATGGTGTTTGATGTTAATAAGTTTTTTATTCTTTGGAAAGCTTTCTTTTCTCTATACCCCCAAGTCCAAACTGTTTTCTTATCCAGTAATTGGTGTAATGGTTCCGCTATTGTTGCTTTGTGAGGTAGGAACACATTATAAAAATTTATTAGTCCCAAAAATGCCTGCAGTTCAGTTTTATTCCTTGGTTCTGGTGCGTCTTTAATAGCTCTGACTTTTTTTTCAGTAGGGTGTATGTCCTCTCCATCTATCAAATATCCCAAAAATTTGACACGATCAGTCATTAGACAGCATTTTTCTTTCTTTACTTTAAGGCCAGATTCTCTGAATTTATTTAGGACATCTTTAAGTCTTTTCTTCAGCTGGGTTGCATCTTTGGCTGAAATTAGGATGTTGTTGAAGTATGGTACGACCCCTTTTATACCATTTAACAGGCATTCCATGAGACTCTGGAAAACGCCTGGGGCTACGCTTACTCCAAATTGGAGTCTATTGCATTTGAATGCCCCTTTGTGAGTCACTATTGTTTGTGCTTCAGCTGTTAAGGGGTCTACTGGGAGCTGTTGGTAAGCTTGTGCTAGGTCTAGTTTAGCGAAAACTTTTCCTCCCCCAAGAGAGTGTAATAGGTGTTGCACGACTGGCACCGGGTATGTGCTTTGTTGCAGCGCGTGGTTCAGGGTAGCCTTGTAGTCGCCACAGATTCGAACCGACCTGTCTGGTTTAATCGGTGTTACAATTGGTGTTTCCCATTTAGCATGGTCGACTGGTTCTAAAAACCCCTGATCTATTAATTTATTTAGTTGTTCCTCTATTTTTGCTTTTAGAGCAAAAGGAACTCATCTGGCCTTTAGTCTTTTAGGGGATACCTGGGGGTCTAGACTAAAAGAAATTGGGGTCCCCCGATACCTGCCTAGGGAGCCATCGAAAACGTCCTGGAATTCTTGGATCAGGTCTTCTTCCCAGTCGGTTGCGGCCATCCGGTCTACTCCGGTCATCCCAATGCCCAATGGTGCGAACCATTTGATGCCCAGGAGGCTTGGTCGATCTCGGTCGACTATCGTTAATGGTAGTACTGCGACATGTTGTCTGTAGGCGACTCGGAAATGTCCTAGGCCTACTACAGGAATTCAGTTTCCTTGACAGTCTTTGAGGGTTAGTTTTTGTCTCTGGAGTTTCTTGATCTTGATGTCTGGGACCAGTTTTTTGATGGTGTCCCATGACACCATTGATAGGAAAGATCCAGAGTCAACCTCCATTTCGCAGGGGTTGTCTTCAATTTTTACAATTATTTTTACCTTCTTCCCGCTTTCTGTCTGAGCGCTTCCGATAGTGAAAGTCTGGTATGCTTTCTCTCGGTTAGTGGCTTGCTTGTTTTGCTGCCACTTTCTCTCGGATAGTTTTGGCTCAGTCTTTGCTGGGGAGTCGCTGCGTCTTTTTGGGCTGTAATTCTTTTTGGTACTGCAGACTCTCTCGATATGCCCCCTTTTCTTGCATGCTCTGCAAATGGCATTGAGGAATCTGCAATCGGCTCAAGGATGGTTTCCCCCGCAGCCAGCGCATTCCCGCCGATTTCTGTTTTCGCGCCCTTTCTTGTTGGCGTATAGGCGGTAGATTTCATCGTCTTCCTCCCCAGATTCTGACGTCTCGTCGAATTCTTCGTAATGAGTGGTGGTGGGAGATTGTTTTTTCCCTCTGGCCAGGCTTGTTTCGTCATTGTTCGCGTTCATTTGTTTCATTTTATCCGCCGATTTTTTCATGGCTTCAGCGGCCGAGGCTTCTGCGATAGCTTCGGCTACTGATATGTTGGGTTTATTCAGTAGCTTGCTCTGTATATTAGAGTCTCTTAATCCCAATATTACTCGATCCCTCATCGCTTCATCTAAGTTCAGAAACTCGCACGCTCCCCCTATTTGTCGGAGGGCTGCCACAAAATCAGCAATGGTTTCGCCTTTTTTCTGGTCTCTCCAATAAAACTCGTGCTGCTTTATTAAATTTGACACCACTGGTGCATAGTGGGCCTTTAATGTTCTTTGGAGCTCTGTCCAAGTCAATTGTTTTACATCTCGGGGCTTCGCCAAAGCCTTGGCCATTTTGAAGATTGCGGGCCCACAGTGTGTCAAGAAAACAGCTCTCTTGTGCTGGTCTGAGATTTCCTCCATCTCATTGCTCTCCAGGTACATCTGGAAATGGTCTACGTAGGATTCCCAATCCTCTTCATTGGGATTGAAGGGTGCGGGCGGCGTGTTGTTTCCAGCCATTGTTCTTTGTCTGGTTTTATCTGTCACCGCGTGCTCAGTCTCACGTTTAGGATGATCCCACCTTCGTCGCCAGTGTTCCGTCCGGAAAAACGTGAGGTAGACCGGGTTCCAACAACAAAGTCTTTATTTTATAACACAGTTGAAAAACGGAACATTGGCTCAAGCTGCGGCAGACTTTTATAGGTTTTTCTCTGCCGGCTTGTAGCCAATGACAGGTATTTAATATTTGCTGCCTTTGAGCAGCTATGTGGATTGGTTCCTTTTGAACCAATCCCCATTCAAGTTCTTTAGCCAATCAGAAACCTGTATTTAGGAGTCTACTATTCTTTATATAGAACAATTGGAAAATTCCTGGGGCCACACTAACAACAAATTGGAGACACCTATATTTAAAAGCTCCCCTGTGCATTATAATAGTTTGTAATTCTGCTATTATGTCATCAACAGGGAACTGTTGATAGGCTTGTGACATGTCTAGTTTCGCGAAAATGGTTCCTGGCTCAAAAGAATGCAGGAGGTGCTGGATAATTGGGACTGGATAAGCGCTGATTTGTAAATATTTATTCAATGAGCTTTTGTAATCAGTGCAGATTCTTAAACTGCCATCCTTCTTCAGGGGTGTCACTATTGGGGTTTCCCATTTTGCGAAGTCCACAGTCTCTAATATGCCCTGTTTAATTAATTTGTCTAGTTCCTTGTCCAGCTTGGGGTGGATTGCAAAAGGTACCCTTCGAGGCTTTAAGCAGATTGGGACTGCTAGAGGGTCCAAGTTGAAAGATATTGGGTTTCCCAAGTAACAGCCTAGGCCCTCACTGAACACATCAGCATAGTCATTGAACAAGGCATCCACCTCTGAATTTGCAATTAGAGTGGATTCCGCCTATATGGAGGCCAAGGGCAGGGAACCAGTCTAACCCTAGCAGGCTTGGGTTCACTACCACTACCACTAAAGATAAGTGACCTTTAAAATGTTGAAATTGAATAAAAAACTTGCCTTTTCCGATGACTGGGATGGTTCTGCCTTGGTAGTCAGGTAGGGTTAAGTTGCAGCCTTGAAGCCTCTTCTTTGCCATTCTGGGAAGCAGTCATTTCAAGGTGCTCCATTAGATGATGGACAGTGCTGAGCCAGTGTCCACCTTCATCCTGCAAAGTTTCCCTTCTAAAGAAACAATAAAACTGATTTTGTTAAAGCCTTTGTTTGTTAGCTTGGCTTGGTTGCAGGTAAAAGTCTTCAATTTGTTTTTGAAAATGCTGAGTTGTCTGAGGTTTCTGTGGTTGGGCAAAAGTCTTTCCTGCCTGACAGATCTTGGCTAAATGACCCTTTCTCTGGCATTTTAGACAAATGGTATTCCCGAACTTGCAGGATGCCCTGAGGTGATTTCCTCCACAGATGAGACAGATGAGCTGAGACCATGGAGGTTGATTGGGAGTTGACCTGTTTTCTCTTTGACTGGTTTTGGGCTGCCTGAGGTGATTTACATCACTAGCCTCTTCAGAGCCTTCCTCTGTGGAGGCTTCATCAAAATGGATGGCTGAGTTGCTCTGGCTAATTGGATTTCCCTGAATTTCTGCTGCTGAAAGTGCTGACAGCTCTGCAGCTTGAGATTCTTCAATTGCTAATTTAAGGATTAAATTTAGCCTTTGGCCAATAGACGCCTTTGTAGCCTTAAGTCCCTGACTCCACAAACTAGTTGGTCTAATAACATGTCCTCCAGTTAGTCTCTAAACCCACAGTGCAAGGCAGCTGTTACATATACCCACTAACAGTCTCTCCCTCAGCCTGGGTCCGTCTTCTAAAAATTCATAAAAACATGATGACTGGCAATTCAGGAGGGCTTTGGGGAATAGTGGTTAGAAAGAATTTCCTGCAATTCTTCCCATGGAACAGTCTTAACTGAACGCAGAGCCAACAATGCCATAGCAGTATTAAACACTGTGGCTCCACAAAAACTTAAAAAGTAAGATTTTTTCCAATGGTCGGAAATGTCAGCAAGGTCTATGGCATATAGGAAGCAGTCAAATTGATTTCTGTAGGACTCCCAAGTTTCTTCTATTGGTCTGAAAGGCAGGAATGCAGGGTTGAAGTCATCTTGACTCAGTGGTGCCGGTTCTTCTAAGGAAAGTTGAAATTCGCACTCGCGAAAAGTGACAATAAGCTGTTAAAGTAAAGTAAAGCTCAGTAGTGGCTTTGGCTCTTTTTGTAGTGACTTTGCTCAGCGCTTTTTTGCTCGATTGCCTCTTATATGTATCCCGCCCTCATCGCCAGTGTCAGCTGTCAACGGCATCAGCCAATAGGAATGGTCCATGTTCCTGCTGGAAACATGGACCAGAGTGAAGACTTCAGCTCAATCTTTTCTGAACGCAACACTGACAACCTTGTTGTCCAAAAGATAGGGGAGGAAACTAGAGGGACAGCCATGCTGGACTTAATTCTTACAAATAGAGAAGAAGCAATAGAGGGAGTTGAAATTGCAGGAATGTTGGGTGAGAGTGACCATGTCATACTAGAATTCAACATAATGCAAACACAAACAATAGAACATAATGATACCAGAGTCTTAGATTTTAAAAGAGCTGCTTTTACTCGGAGAGAACTTGGGAAAATTTTCTTGGATGAAAATCCTAAAGGGGAAAACAACTCAAGAATCTTGGGAAACTCTGAAAAATATGATTATAAAAGCCCAGATCAGCACAATACCACTGAGAAAGAAAAACAAGAGATCCAAGTAGAAAACAGCATGGCTGCACAAAGATCTCTCTGATAAATTGAAAGACAAAAAGTCCAAGTACAAAATAATGGAAAGAGAGACACATAACTAAGGCAGAATATCAGCAGATAGCTAAAATCTGCAAAGATGAAGTCAGGAAAAAAAAAAAAGGCTCAGGATGAACAAAGACTTGCAACAAAAGACAAATATAATAAAAAAAAAAAGTTTCTTCCAACATATAAATAACAAGAAAAAAAAATCAAGGAAACGGTCCACTAAAGAGAGAAGATGTCAAGGAAATAACGGGCAACAAAGAGAAAGGGGAGCTGCTTAACTCATTCTTTACATCGGTCTTTATGCAAAAAGAAACTATAACCCAACCTACCAAAATATAATTGCAAAAGACTGACTAGAAATAAAAGTTAAAACAAGCTAAAAAATAGTAAGAGAACACTGTCTGATCTTAAATACAAATCACCGGGACCTGACGGATTACATCCCAGTGTTCTAAAGGAGATGGCAGATGTCATCTCAGAACCACTGTATCACATCTTTCAAAAATCCTGGAGCACAGGGGAACTACCAGAGGCCTGAAAAGAGCTGATGTGGTTCCCATCTTCAAAAAAGTGGGAGGGAAACAGACCGAGGAAACTACAGACCAATCAGCCTAACATGGAAGACACTGGAAAAGATAATAAACAATCTGATCTGCCAAACATCTAGAAATAAGTAAAGTAATAACTAACAGTCAGCACAGGTTTGTTAAAAATAGATCATGCCAAACCAATTTCATTTCATTCTTCAACATAGTGACTATTACCGTAGTAGACCAGCAAAATACTATCGACATAATATACTTAGACTTCAGGCTAAAATATGAAGAATGGTCACAGGAACTGGGCATGGCTAGTCTAGTGAAGGGAAGGACCAGGGGAGATATGATAGTGTGTTCTAATGTTTGAGGGGCTGCCGCAGAGAGGAAGTGGTCAAGCTATTTTCCAAGGCATCTGAAGGCCAGACAAGGAATAATAGATTGAAACTGATCAAGCAGAGATTCAACCTAAAAATAAGGAGAAATTTTCTGATAGTGAGAACAATCAACCAATGGAACAGTTTGCCTTTGGAAGTTGTGGGAGCTTCATCACTGGAGGCTTTCAAGAAGAAATTGGACTGCCCTTTGACAAAAATCGTCCACCCCAAACTCCATTAATGCTGGTAGAGGAACCGCGGGCTGGTACTTTGCTTTTTCCAGGCCAGCCTCACAGGCTGGATCTAAGCATCCCTCAAGCTGAATCCAGCCCACGGGCCTTGAGTTTGACATCCCTCATCTAGAAGATAGGTACAAGATTTAAAAGGATTTTTTTTTTTTTTTATAAAAGTTTTTATTAATTTTCTACAAACAGACAAACATACAAAACATTAAAAACATCTATTCTCATATATACTTCCGGTGTATCGGTTGGTTCATCAGTTGTGCATTGATTTTATAGTGTCAATTACAATTATATTGCATAACCACTCATATTGTCAATCCATATTCTAATATTACTAAAAAAAAATAAAAATAAAAAAATCTTTTTCTGACTATACCTTTAATCATTCATGCTTTGTGAGATAACAATACTTCAAACAGTTTATTCTATAATTTATCATATAATCATAACAAATCAATCCTAAAAACTCTTCATATATATAATATTAATGCTCTATTATTGTATTTTATCATCTAACCATTGATAAAAAAAACCCCAAATTGCATAAAATTGTTTATCTTCTTGTTCTCTAATTTCAAATGTCAATCTACTCATCTCAGCACATTCCAATATTTTCTCAATAATTTCTTCCTGCAATGGTATTTTCTCATTCTTCCAGTTTTTAGCAAATACAATCCTAGCCGCTGTTAATACATTTACAATCAAATATTTCAAGTCTTTATTATATATATCAGGTAAAATTCCAATAAAAAGAACTCTGGTTTCAAGTCTATGTGTTTCTTTGTCATTTTTTCCAACCACATGTGAATTTTAGTCCAATATTTTCTAGCATTCTCACAAGTCCACCACATATGATAGTATGAGCCAGGTATCTGATGACATTTCCAACATTTTTCAGATTTATTCTTGAACATTCTTGCTATTCTTGTCGGGGGAAGGTGCCACCTGTAAAACATCTTATACAAGTTTTCTTTATATGCTATTGACATTGTCATTTTATAATTTTGAGACCACAATTTTTGCCATTGCTCTAAATCAATTCCATATCCAAAATTCTTCCCCCATGCAATCATAGTTTCTTTAACTTGTTCTTCCTCTAGCTTAATTCCCAATAAATAACCATATAATTTTTTAATCACTTTCTCATCAGTACCCATCAATATCTTATCTAAATCAGTCTGTTTATCATAGAATCCTTCCGTTTTAAAATCTTCAAGATATCTTGAGTGTATTTGCGCATATGAAAACCAATTCATCCTTATACCTTGTTCCTCTAAATTTTGGATCGTTTTAAGTCCACCCTTTTCATCCAACAGTTCCCCATATCTAACTGTTTGTTCCTTTTTATAGATCATAGGATAGGAAAATGCTTCAATAGTCGATAACCAAACTGGAATTTTCAAGTAACATTGTTTTTTTATCTTCTCCCAATTTAACCACAAAGACTCCCGTATATAATGTCTTCTGAAATACCCCTGTGTTTTAGTTCCCTTGTACCATAAAAAAGCATGCCAGCCCAACAGTAAATCATGTCCTTCTAATGTCAACAATCTATATTTTCTTAATGTTATCCATTCTTTGACCCACATCAAACTTGCAGCTTGATAATACAATTCCCAATTAGGCAGGCCAAAACCTCCTCTATTTCTAGCATCTTGCAAAAGTTTTAACTTTATTCTCGCTTTTTTACCTTGCCATATAAACTTCAACATAGTTTTATTTAAATCTTCAAAATAGTCTTTTCCAAGTCTAATTGGTATTGTTTGAAAGAGAAATAAAATTCTAGGTAAAATATTCATCTTAATTGTTGAAATTCTCCCTATTAATGACAATTGTAAATTTTCCCATTTCTTCAAATCTGTAATTATCTGTTGTTTAAGTTTAATATAATTATTCTCTTTTAATGTGCTACATCTTGCTGTCAAATATATCCCCAGATACTTAACCTTGTTTGTAATTTGAATTTTCAAAAGATCTGTCAGTTCTTCTCTTTGTCTCAATAACATGTTTTTTGTCAAAATCTTTGTTTTATCTTTATTTATTTTCAAGCCAGCCATCTCACCATATGTCTCTATCTTTTCCAATAACTTTGGAGCGGTTTCTAACGGGTCTTCCAGAATAAAAGCTAAATCGTCAGCAAAAGCTTGTAGTTTAAATTCTTCCTTTTTAATTTTCATTCCTTTTATATTTTTGTCATCTCTAATATTTCTATTCAACACTTCCAAAGTGAATACGAATAACAAAGGAGATAGGGGACATCCTTGTCTTGTACCTCTTCTTATATTAATGAGATCTGTAAATTCTCCCTCCATCATTACCTTTGCTGTCTGTTTATTATATATGGCTTCTATTGCTTGAATAAATTTTCTGGCAAAGCCCATCTGTTCCAATAATAATAACATAAATCTCCAGTTCACGTTGTCAAATGCTTTTTGAGCATCTAGGAATATCAAAGCCATTTGTTTTTCAGGATGAGCCTCATAATATTCCAAGGTATCCAAAATTACTCTCATGTTGTCTCTAATTTGTCTCTTTGGTAGAAATCCATTTTGATCTGGATGGATAAAATTATTTAAATATTTTTTCAGTCTTTCTGCTAAGATTGAAGCAAAGATTTTATAATCTGCATTCAATAAGGAAATAGGTCTATAGTTCTTAATTTGCAACGGGTCAGCCTCTTCCTTTAAAATAAGTGTAATATAAGCCTCTGACCATGTTTTGGGTGTCATCTTTTTTAACATAACTTCATTCATAATTTCTAACAATGGAGTGTTCAATGATTCTTGAAATTTTTTATAGAATTCTGCCGGAAGCCCATCTGGACCTGGTGCTTTCCCATTATTTTGTCTTTTAAATGCTTCATTTAGTTCCATCATTGTTATATTGCTTTCTAACATTTCTTCAGTCTCTTTAGGTATCTTCGGAAAGTTAACATTCTGTAAATACTGTTTAATTTTTTTCTCATCAATATTCTCTTGTTTATATAGTTGTCCATAATAATCTCGAATAATTTCCTTTTTCTCCTTATTACCACAACAAACTTGACCTTGATCATCTATTAGTTTCAATATTTTTCTTGATTCCTTCTCCTTTCTCAGTTTATATGCTAGCCATCTACCTGGTTTATTTGCATCTTCAAAATAATTCTGTTTAGAATTTCTAATTTTCTGTGCCAGTTCTTCTTTCTCTATTAATTCCATTTTATGCTTAATTACATCCAGTTTCAATTTAATATCTTTTTTCTGTGGTATTTTCTGTAATTCTTTTTCAAGTCTTATATATTCATCTTCCAAGGCCTTAGAGGTTTGTCTTTTCCTAATATTCTTTTTTCTTGTATAGTCTATTATCAAACCTCTTACATATGCCTTCATTGTATCCCAAACATTCTGTATTGAGGTATCTTCTTTTTTATTTTCTTTAAAAAAAAAGACCAATTCCTTCTCCATCCATTGTATAAAATCTTTCTCCTTTAAAATGGTATTGTTTAATGTCCATCTCGATCTTTTTTTTTGTCCCTTCCATTTAACTGTCATTGGACTATGATCTGCCCAAGTACTTATTTCAATATTTGTTTCTTGAATAGTAGATATTAATTCTGTTGAGATCCAAATCATATCTAACCTGGACCATGATAAATGTCTATTAGAATAAAAAGTATATTGTTTAGTTTTAACATTTCTTTCTCTCCAAATATCTTTTAAGGTTAATTCATCTGTCATTTTAAAAAAAGATTTAGGGAGAATCTTTCTATTTTGTTTTGTTGTTGTTGTTATATAGTCCAATTTATTGTCCACAATTCCATTAAAGTCTCCCATCATGATTATGTTAACATAGTCCAGTCTAATTATTTCCATATGTAATTTTTTATAAAACTCTTCTTGTTTATCATTCGGAGCATAAATTGCAATCAAGAGTATTTTTTTATTATTATCCATTATTTCCACCATTAATGCTCTTCCATCTTCATCCGTGTAGATCAGTTTTGCTGGAATATCTTCTTTAATGTAGAGAACCACTCCTCTTTTCTTACATTGAATCAAAGAAGTAAATATTTTCCCTAATTTTGGCTGTACTAACAAATGCTCATGTTGCTTTTTAATATGAACTTCTTGTAAGCAAATTATATCAAATTTTAATTTCTCTAATTTGTGAAAAGTTTTCCTTCTTTTAACAGCTAAGTCCATTTATATTCATTGTAATCAGTTTTTTTTCTTCCATGATTATGCTTTATATTTAGGTCTAACAGCTCTCGTAGCTCTCACTTCACGTTGTTCTTTACTGTCTACCTGTCCACCTACAACTCCTTTCTCTTTTTCAATCTCCAGTTGTTCCTCCAGAAGCTCAATTAATGAGATCTCTTTCTCTGCCTCCTCTTTTTTTCTTCCAAAAAATTCTGCATAAAAAAGTTCTGCTTTTTCAATCGAGTCAATTCTATGTCTCTGCTCTTGCCACGTAAAAATTAGTCCTTCTGGTATCAGCCATCTGTAGTTCACTTCATTTTCCAGTAGCATTTTGGTCAAAAATCGATATTCTCTTCTCATCTCTCTCACTCTTCTAGGTATTTGTTTTAAAACTACAATCTCTTTGCTTTTATATTTCAATGCTTTTTCTCTTGCCACTTGTAATATTTGTGTTCTGATGGATTTTTTAGTAAATCTAATATGTACTTCCTTTGGTAGTTTATTTCTCATCGCATATCTTGTATAAACTCGGTATATCTCATCTACTCCGTCCATCATTTTTTCCTCAGTAATTTCCAGAAGATCTGCCAATATTTCTATCATTATCACAGCCAAGTTTTCTCCTTTTTCCTTTTCTATATTTTGAAATCTAAGATAAAATTCTGATCTTTCCATCTCCCACCTCAACATCCCATTTTTTTCTTGTTCTATCACTGTTAATCTAGTGTCAATATTTCCAATCTTCTCCTCTCTTTGTTTTCCTTCTTCCTCAATTTTTTGGAATCTCTCCTCATACTTTCCCATCATTTGTTTAAAATTTTCATCAGATTTCTCTATTTTTTTGTCCATGGTATCTATTTTTATCTTAATATCTTGAATTCCTTGCATAATCATCTGTAAATTTACTTTTTCTTGTTCCTTATCTTGCTTCAACATTGTCTGAATTGAAAGTTGTCCTTCAAGTGGTGGGGAAGCAGAGGTAGAAGCAAAAACGCCAAATGGTTTTGGCTTCCTGCTCATTTTAATATTTCCAAGTCTTCAAGCTCTCTTTGACTTTAAATCCAGCTGGTATAGTAACCAAATATAGTCCAAAAAAATCAAAAAGAAAAAAAAAATCCAATAGTAAAAAGCCCAAAACCAAAAAAGAAAAAAGGAAAAAGGAAAAAGAAAGGTCTTCAGGTTCTTCTAGAACCTAATCCAATTAAAATAAATGAAAGAAGCAAAGAAGCAAGAGAAAAAAAAAAAGAAAGAGAAGAAAAAAGAAAGAACTCTGAGGCTTTCCCTTTAAAATAAAAAGCAAGAATACTAGAGTTAAAATTAACCAAAAAGGCTGGCGAGTAGGAGTTTCAAAGGTATATATATATATATATATGCACTGTACACTGCACTTTATTTCTTTATCCAAGGCTCTTATTATGACTGTCTTCTCCAGCAGCTTCAAAACCAAACCTCAAATGTTGAGATATTGATAAGATTCCAAGAGAGCACCTGTAATAATATTTTACTGTATTCTCCCTCTATCTTATCACATTAAAATGTCCTTGAAAAGAAGTGCTTTTCTCCCCAATTCAAATAAAATATTTTCAAGCCTCTAGTTGGCAGTGTTACAGCATCTCTAAATACTCTTTCCCCCCCCAGCCAAAAGAAAAAATATTTATAAAGAACTCAAACAAAAAAAAAGATAGTCAAAGGGAGCCTCTATCCTAAAAAGAAAGTTAAAAAGATAAAAAATAAAAATCAAGTGAAAAATAAAAATATATATAAGAGAAAATTCAGTCCGGTTACCTACAAAGTCACCTTAAAGTCCTCAAAGAAAATAAGAAAAAAAAAATCCAAGTCTCAATTTGACATCACTTAAACGCCGCTCAACCAAGGTTCAGTCAAAAGAAAAATAAAGTCACAGATTTCTTCTTTGTTCAGGATGTCCTTTCAAGTCTTAATCAATTTATAATGCAAAAGAATTTCTCACCCAACCGATACACGCTCATTTAAATCCCTTTCTTTCCGGAGTTGTCCCGACTTCAGCAGCTTTAGAGGCTGCCTTTCTGCTTCCAGCAAAAGGGCTTCTCCCGGATCAAACCAGAGATTTTGCGATATCTCTGGGATCCTGGGACTGTGCCCTTCACAATCCCCGTCTCTACGGGACGGTTTAGGTCCGTTAGAACCGACCAGAGGCAAAAATATCAGCTGAGATCTCAGAGCCCCGAGATCGCAGCTGTAACACCGAGACGTAGCTCCGCCTTCTCCCCTTTAAAAGGATTTTGATAGACTTGAACATCCTATCCAACAAAATGCAGTTATTTATTTATTTGTTTGTTTGTTTATTTATTTTGTCAAGCGATTATAAGATAACGGGTATAAGTATAAACATAGTTATGAATACATGAAATGGATACATGTAAGAAAAATAAGAAACAATAGGAGAGGGATGGTTGGCACTTTAGTGCACTTATGCACACCACCTACAAGTGGTTAAAAAAAATAAGATTTTTCACAGGCAACAAAAACCAAATGCTTAGATATACAATAGACAGTACCTGGTTCAACAGCAATAACTGAGAGATGAATCTGGGAATTATAATAGACAACAATGTGAGCCAGCAATACACTGCAGTTGCCAAAAAGGCCAGTACAGTCCTAGGCTAATCAAAGAAGGAAATTATCAATACCCTGTGAAGTGTTAGCACCATTTTATACTGCACTGATCAGGTCACACTTAGAACACTGCATCCAGTTTTAGTCATCATAATGCAGAAAAGATGTTGAGGCTCTAGAAAGAGTACAGAAAGAGCAACAATGATAATTAGGGGACTGGAGGCTAAACCATACGATGAACAGTTGAAGAAACTGGGATTTTCTAGTTTAATGAAGAACTGTGGGTGAGCTGATAGCAGTATTCTAATATTTGAGGAGCTGTCACAAAAAGGAGAGGATCAACCTATTCTCAAATAGAACAGGGCAAGAAAAGAAGTAATGGGTGGAAGGTTTAAAAAGAGAAATCCAATCTAGAATAAGGAGAAATTACCAATCAGTGAGAATAATTAATCAGTAGAATGGCTTGTTTTCAGAAATTGTAGATACTCCATCAATGGAGGTCTTTAACAAGAAACTGGGGAACCATTTGTCTGAAATAGCATGGAGTCTCCTGCTTGCATTGGGAAGGGAGGTAGACTAGAAGATCTCCAAGGTCCTTTCCAACTGTGTTATTCTGTATTCTACCCAGAGGAAATCTGAAACAGACAGAATTATACTACTGAAAGGAAGCTCCAAACAAAAGTTGGGAAACAAAAGTACCTTGAATGAAACCACCTATGTGAAAAAAGCAAATTTCAGAATTCAGACTTGAAAGTGTCATTTAAACACATTTTTAAGAAAAGTCCAACCAGCTGTCATGACAAGTTGAAACAGGAAGCTACTTTTATTTTTTAAAATAGTAACCCCATATATTTCTGCTCTTCTTGCTTCAAGAAGCCATGGTGAAAAAAGTAGCCATTGTTGGAGCTGGTGTGAGTGGACTGACCTCCATTAAGTGCTGCCTGGAAGAGGGACTAGAGCCAACCTGTTTTGAGCAAAGTGATGACATAGGGGGATTGTGGCGATTCACAGTAAGTTATGACAGTAGAGTGTAGTAGACCCATCTCCACCATGTCCATGTGTTGTGTTGCTTAATTAAACAGCTGAAAGTTTATACTATGTGAGGTTGCCTTTTATAACATTTTATTATTTAAACAGTGAAGTAACTGATAAATAAAACTATTTTTCCCACAGCAGGTCCCGAAAAAAAGTATTCAATATATTTACCCTACCAATAATTTCAAAATATTCACAAAATATTTAATAATTGTACAATATCTATTTTCCCAATTCTTTCTTTAAATAGCAATAGCACTTGGACTTATATACTGCTTAATCTGAAAATGGCATAGTTTATGACTATTGAATGGCAAATATGCCTGAAAATGTTTCCTGAATCCATCTAAATTTTAAAAAATGGCATTTTAGCCCTTTTTAAATTAAGAAATTTAAGTTTCCCAATTCCTTTTGGAACCCTGCCCAAGCATTACGGTCCCCTGGTTTCTAGTCTGATGCCTTAACAAACTGGCTTTTTAATACATAATCTTGTAATATTTTATGGATAGGACTATGTTGAAGATGGAAGACCCAGCATGTACAAGACAATGGTTAGTAACACCTCGAAGGAGATGTCTGCCTTCACAGATTTTCCATATCCAGAAAACTTTCCAGCCTTTTTATCCCATCACCAACTCCTGGAATATCTGAGGATGTATACAAAACATTTTGATCTCCAAAAATACATTCAATTAAAGGTAAGCTTTAAAAGTATTAGATGAATATTCACATTTTTTTAAAAAAAGTACTACATTTATTTCTAGAGACTTTGGCTCAGTGCAGTTAAAACCCAGACTTTGCCTTTCAAAGTATAAACTTTCCAGAGCAAATGTATGATTTTGGCTTGTTCACTTTTGCTCATATTTAATTCATCTATTTTCTATTTCTAATCTAAAAAGATGCCTATGAACTCAAAGCCAGATGTATTTGCAAATTCAGTCCTTTTTGGATCATCACAATTATTTTATTTTCTGAATGATGATTATTTGAAATTATGATTATTTGATTATTTGAAAATATGATTATTTTCTGAAAATGTTTCAGACAAAAGTGATCAGCATAAAGAAGTGTCCTGATTTCTCTAACACTGGCCAGTGGGAAGTTGTTATAGAGGCCAATGGAAAGCAGAGCTCAACCATTTTTGATGCTGTGATGGTTTGTGTGGGCTACCTTACTGAGCCTTTATTGCCACTCAAGAGTTACCCAGGTATCTCTATTTGCAAGCATATATTTAATTTAAAAATGCATAATCAGATATTCCAGGTTTAATACTTACTTTCAAAATGCATGGGCAGAATTCTTAAGAAGTGATCAACTGTCACTTTGCTGAACTTGTGTTCTCTAGAGTGCTTCATGGGCAGGGATTTTCGCCATTAATACATCTTTTTTATTTGTTAAATTACAGGTTGTAATACTTAAGGTTATGACAATATGTATGTACATACACATTTAAGTATCTTTGTAAATATGATGGTGATGATTTTATCTGTTCAGTCAAGTCTGACTTGACAATTCTGTGGGCCAGGTCTCTCCATATCTGGCACTCTTGCACTATTTCTTTGTGTTTTTCTATGCTCTGGCTGGTGTCAGCTTTGATAGTGTCCAGCCACCATGTTCTTTGATGGCCTGGTTTCCTTTTACCACTAACCTGTGACACTGACTAAAGTAAGTGAGACACAGTTTCATAATTTTGCCTTTTAGTGACATGTCTGGTGTTATGTGGTCCAGTATTTGCTTGTTAATTGCCTTTGCTGTCCAAGGACTTTGTAAACACAGAGACCACATTTGCAATGTTAAAACGAAGAAAGGTAAATTGTTATGCTAAACAATTTTGGCCTTTTACAGGAGTCCCCTGGCCCATCCACAATTAATGCCTTTGAAAATTGTCATATTGCTGCAGCCATATGGGAGCTCTCTGTCAGGGCACAAAATGGAGTCTAAATCCTTCTCCCGTCCACTGTTTCTACCTCTCAGTTAT
The DNA here is from genome assembly GCA_015471245.1 of Laticauda colubrina. Taxonomy (NCBI): domain Eukaryota; kingdom Metazoa; phylum Chordata; class Lepidosauria; order Squamata; family Elapidae; genus Laticauda; species Laticauda colubrina. The sequence goes on from BLBF01000052.1 coordinate 4,600,324, forward strand.
AATGATCCATTGTAATTAAGTATATTGATACATAATGGACCTCAATGAAACAATTTCTTTAAAAAATAAGAAATTCAAGAGAGCCTTGCTGTATCTTGTTTCACATCTGCATCATTATCTTTGGCTCTGGTTTCCCTGTTAATTTGTACTTCACTTCCTACTGATGAGATGGTTTCATTTCTGCCAATTTAGGTTTTTCTCTGTTTTTACAAAAGTCTTTATTAAACATGCTTTAAATTTACAAAGTTGGATCTCTTAAAAATTAAGTCATCCTAATTATGCTTTCTTGCTTAAGAACTGGCACAGACAACTTGTGGCCTTCCAAATGTTGATCAACTGCTAATCCTACCAATTTTCATCTTGGCCATACTGCGATTGATAGGAATTGAAGCTTGAGAACAAAATATTTGTCTACTTTAGAATTAGATAATAGTTTTGTTGGATAACCAAGCTTAAGGTAGGCCAGCATTCTTCACAAAAAACAAGGAAACTTGTGGCTACAAAGGTTGATCTTCTGCCCACTTATAAAAATCTTTACAAAAAACAAACAAAATTAGTTTACAGCAGAGAATAGCAATGGAGGGTTGTAAGATAATTTATGTGACAGAATCGAGCAAAGATTGTTAGCATCAACTCTATTCCACAAACATATTGTTGAATATTGTTTTATGAAATTTAAACATGGTTATTAAATGAAGGAATATCAGCAGCCCTTAAAATCCACTCAAATGCTATCCATCTTTGGTTTTTTACATGAATATTGAGGAAAGAACTTTATGAATTTCTTAGATAGTATCTAGTTGGCAAGCTACAGTTTCAGATTTCTCACCAGTAATGGGCTTTGGTATATTTTGTTCGGCTCATGTAAGTGTGAGGTGGAAGCAGAAAAAACCACCAAAACATTCGTTGATCCAAGGAAAACAAGGTTTTATTCACGTGTCTGCAGAGACAGGTTCCCTCAGGCATTGAAGGAACACAGAGCAAAATTCAGGCAGCATTTTTATACCCTAACTGTCCGCCCCCTCGTACGAGGGCTTGGCTCACATTCTTTCTGTTTTCAAATTGACACATATATTTCGAAGGTTCATACTAGCTCCCTATCTAGCAAAAGTAGTTACACGGTTTCTGACATCACAGCACTTTATTACAATTCCCCATTGTTCTAGCCTTATCTTGTTTTTTCTCTTGTGGAATACAAACTGGAACACTTTCTTATTTAGCAGAGCTACTGAGTTTGAGACACACTTCCTTATTCAATTCAATGGGCCATCCAACATGACTTCGGTTCTGCTCACAATCCCCCCTTTTTTTCTTTTTCCACTCTTGTCTCAAACTCAAATAGCAGATCCTCTGCTTCTTTCAGAGTGATTTCTCTCTGATACATCATTAGAGTTCTGCTTCCTGCTTCTTCTCAAATCTTGAACCCAAGGATTTCCCTATCTTCCCACACGTTGTTATTGCACCAGGGAGACACTGAACACAACAACACAACAATACACAGCATATAATAATCAATATAATTCCCATTATGGTAGATCTAAACCAAGTAGAACTGGGAAGCCAAGACCATAGTGCTCCCCACAGGTCTGGCAATGAGGAGTCACCTCTTTGTGATAATGGATTAGAGCGAATACGTTCTTCCATTACTTTTACTGTCTTTGTAATATTGGGTTGGAAATCATGGATGTATACTCAGCAATGTGAATGAATCAGAGCACACACACACCCTTTTGTAGCTAATACAATGTCTAAAGCATACCTATTTTGTAGAGCAACCTGTCTTACTTCAGAAAGCTCGGTGTTAATCATTTTAATACTCTTTATTGTATCATTGAACATTGTTACCGTGAAGTTATTTAGAATATGTATATCTCGGTAGTTCATGGCTACTCCCAATGGTGTTATTATACCACGGGAGATTTGGGTCCAGAGTCTCCGGGTAAGGCCAGATTCTGAGTCTCTTTTATTACGTATCCGGCCTTGGGGAAGGCCATCAAGTATATATATTACCGGTATCACATACCCTAGTGTACATGTGCCACTCCACTAAGGTGGCATCTCCCTGTATGCATATTTCCCACACAATACCCACCTAAAGTTTTCCATAGCATAGGTCTGTTGTGATGTTCGGGTCCAATTGATCATTTCTTCAAAATGCATACACATCTGATACTGATCTTGATTAAAATAATCTAATTTATGATAACTCTTGGTATAGCTATGGTTACTACAGGATGATGGCATATCAAAAGTCTTATTACATTTTTCCCAATCTCCTAAATGGAGCCCTCTCGTTTCATTTCTCCTAAAACACACATACACCGTTTCCCTTAAATGAACAAAAATCCTTCCTGTTATATTTCATTCTACACCATATTTTTCTGTCCCGTGCCCCTGTGGTCTTAGTCTGTTCTGATCAAGTGGAATTGCGTGTAGGATTAATTCTTCACCTGTTCTTCCTGGCAGGTGCATGCATAACCAGCAATTGGTGATGTTCAAGGAATGTGAGACCTTCTTGAGATCCTTTATGAACACATTGTCATCCCACAAGTCTGTTCCCAAGTCACCTGCAGGTCCAACATATTGTGAACTTCTTTGATGTATTAATGTAAATATAGTTGCAACAAATAGACCTCTCCAGAGTTCAGCTGACATCTCCATGGTGGTTTCTGCTGGCTATTTCTTCAAAGTTACCTTTAACAGCTGACCGTCCACTGGGATTGCCTTCCAAGATTTCTCAGGTTCCGGTGCTTTCTTGACTCTGCTGTAATGCATCCAGCCTCCTTCCCGAGTACGGACTGAGATTCAGTCGTCAGTAGTACCTGGTACTGACCTTGCCAGCTAGGTTGCAGTTTTTCACTTCTCCAAGTCTTTATCAGGACCCAGTCTCCAGCCTCGTGTGGGTGTTGGCTATCAGCCAAAGGTGGTCGTTGCACCAACAGTCCCTGTTTGTGAAGAGAAAGCAAAGACCGAGACAGTGCCAGCAAATATTTCCGAAGGAACAAGTCCCTGAACTCTTGAATGGGATTGCCTAGTTTGGCCAAATAGGGTCTTCCCATCAGCATTTCAAAAGGAGAAACCCCTGTGTCTTTCCTTGGACAAGTTCTGATCCTTAGCAGAGCTAAGGGGAGATTCTTTGTCCATGGCAAGCCATTTTCAAGTTGTAGTTTGGTCAAGTGTTTCTTCAGTTCTGCGTTCGCTTTTTCAATTTTTCCACTGGATTCAGGATGCCATGGCATGTGGAATTCCCATTTCACCCCCACCACGTCCATTACCCTTTGCAGAACCTTTTGGGTGAAATGAGTTCCTCTGTCTGAATCTATTGCTTCCATCATTCCATATCATGGGATAATCTGTTCTAGTAAGATCTTGGTTACTGTGGGAGCTGTGGCTCTTCTAGTGGGATAAGCCTCTACCCACCCCGTTAGTTGATCTTTGATCACAAGCAGGTATTTCCAACCCCCCTTTTCTGGCAACTCAGTTAAATCAATTTGTGCTCTCTGAAAAGGCCAACCCACTAAGGGTCACCCTCCCATCTCTTTCATGCGTGCCACTTTCTTATTTACTTTCAAACAAATCAAACATTTCCAGCAGATGCTCTGAGCTACTGTCCACATCCTCAGACTCCAATAGTGAAGTTTAACAGACGTGACCAAGGCCTCCATTCCCCAATGTCCTCCTTCATGAACTTTCTCCAATATTCCCCTCATGACAATGGGTGACACCACCTTGACTCCCTCCAACGTCTTCCGTCCCTCTGGGGTTTTGACACATCCCTCTTTCTCCAACTCCAACTTTTCCTTTTTCTCTGGCTCCCATTCCTCCCTCTCGTCCTCCTTTTCCAGTATTGGTATAGATACCATTACCAACTCTATCTCCCCTGCAGCTTCCTTCGCCCATTTGTCCACCCATAGGTTTCCCACAACCTCCGGTGTGTTCCCTTCTGATGTGTGCTCACATGGAAAATTGATACTCAGCTGGGGAGTTGCAATGCCTCTCAGGCTTGTTCTACTAACTTCACTTGCTCTATTTGCTTCCCATCCGCCTTGATATACCCTCTTTCTTTCCAGATTTTCCCAAACATGCGCACCACCCCCCATGCATACTTGGAATCAGTCCAAATCGTTACTTCCATCCCCTCAGCCAATTCCAAGGCTCTGGTCAGGGCAAACAATTCACATTTCTGGGCTGACCAAGCAGCTGGGAGTGACCCTTTCTCTATTACCTCACCTTCCCTGGTGCCGATTGCAAACCCAGATTTTTGCTTTCCATTTTCCACCCTGCTAGATCCATCTATAAACCACCTCTCTCCCTTCTCCAATGGAGTCTCTTCCAAGTCCTCTCTAACCTTCATCATGAGATCCACTTGCAATAGACAATCATGGTCTTCCGGTTCCCACGCCTGCCTTCTCCCCTCCAAGAATTCTGCTGGATTTAGATTTTTGTCTGTTCCTATTACCACATCAGGACTGGTTCTTAAAATGGTTTCATACTTCAATATCCTCCCTTCGGTCATCCAAGTGGTAGCCAGCTGGCTCAACACTGAGTTGACCTGATGAGGCGAATGCACCACCAAAGCTCCCCCAAAGGTTAACTTTTTGCTCTCCACCACCAACATCGCTGTTGCTGCCACAGCCTGAACACAAACTGGCCATCCTTTCACAACCGGCTCCAAACCCTTGCTTAGGAAGGCTACCGGCTGGTACTGCCCCCCCCTCTTTTGGGCAAGGACTCCAACTGCTGTTCCCTGAGCCACCACCACATACAAATGAAAGGGTAATTTCAGGTTTGGCAAGGCTAAAACCGGAGCGGTTGACAAAGCCTTCTTCAGCTCTTCCCACCTTTCACTATCTCCCTCCTCCCGTTCTATGTGCTCTCCCTTTCCACAATTTTTCTATGCAAAAATTGTGCCAACACTGTGAATTGGTCTACCCAGATTCTACAATACCCCAATAATCCCAATGCTTTCCGCACCTCTGTCTTGTTCCTGGGAGGAGCCAAGCTCATTATCCCCTTTACCCTTTCAGGGTCCAAGGACCTAACCCCCTGCTGAATGTAATGTCCCAAATATTTCACCTATTTTCAACAAACTGAAGCTTCTCTTTTGAGACTTTCAGCCCCTGCTCCTTCAGCCAATTCAACAGACTCACAGAAGCCGCTCTCACTTCCTTCTCTTTCTCCCCAGTTAACAACAAGTCATCCACGTACTGAATTAGGGTGATTCCTTTCTCTCTCTCAAACGACACCAATTTTTCTTCCAACGCCTGTCCAAACAACAAAGGGCTCTCAGTATATCCCTGAGGAAGTACCGTCCACCTCAACTGCTGTTTCCTTCCACTCTCAGGATCATTCCATTCAAAGGCAAACAAGTCTCTACTCCTCTCCTCCAAAGGGCATGCCCAAAAGGCATCCTTCAGATCTATCACAGTAAACCATTTGTCTTTGGGGGGGATCCGCCCCAAGATGGTATAGGGATCAGGAACCACTGTGGAATCTAGGAACCACTATCTCATTGATCCTTCTCAAATCATTAACCAATCTATACTTCCCATCCTTTTTTATTCCTGCTAAAACCGGTGAATTGAACGGTGACATAGTAGGTTCCAACAGTCCCTGTTTCAATAATCTGTCAATCACTGGTTTCAACCCTTCCCTACCTCTCTTACTCAAAGTATATTGTGGAGTCCACAGTTTAGTTATTCCTGGCTGTATCTTGATCTGAATGGGCTGTATTGCCATCCTACTAACCCCTTCACCTCCTGCCCACACATCTGATGATATCTTCTCCTCATCTTCCGTTGTTAGCACACACATGCGAACTTCCTTCCTTCTATCCCACAATTCTATTCCGAAAACATCCAACAAGTCTCTTCCTAGCAAGTTCGCCCCTGAATCCGCAATATACAATATTTCAGTTTCAGTAACCACATCATTCAATTCCAATCTCACCTCTTCCAAAATCTTGACCTCTTGGGATTTCCCACTCACCCCAACCACCTTTAAAGTCTGCTTTGACCTGCATGCTCCCTTTACCGGATCGCATACAGATGTCCGGCTTGCGCCGGTGTCGATCAGGAACAGCCGTTCCTGATGGTCAGGACCCACTAACACATTTACCAATGGCTCCCCGCGGGTCCCTCTTGGGGAGCCGGAACTTCCCTAATCATATAGGGCATAGCTTTGTTCCTCTGGGGTTTTGGGACATTTGTGCGCAAAATGTCCCTCTTTCCTGCATCTGAAGCAAGTTCTACTCTGGGACGGCCATTGGAATCGACTGCCTCGATTGCCCCCTGGACCTCCTCGCCTAACCGGGGGTCTCCACTCCCTGCTGGGAGATCTTTCATCGCTCCACCTTGGCCTCAGATCTGACATCTGAGTCTCCCTGTTTTTCCTAACTTCATTCTTGGCTGCCGTTTGCACAGCAGCTACCATCATCTGAGATTTCTGTTTGGTTTTAACTGAGTCTCGGTTCACAAAAACTTGTTGGGCTGCTCTCATCAAATCTGTCATGCCCAAATCAGTCCATCCCTCTGTCTTCTGGATCTTTTTCTGAATGTCTGGCCATGCTTTGGTGACGAATTGAATCTTCAGGAGAGTCTCGAAGGCAGGGGTTTCTGGCTCCACTCCGGAGTACTTGGTTAACCCTTCATGGAGCCGAGCACAGAAATCCCCGGGGAACTCATCCTTTCCTTGTGTTATTTCAAATGCTTTGGTCAAGTTTTTCCCTTGAGGGATGGCCAATTTAATTCCTTCAATTATCATGCATTTCATATCTCTCATGTGCTCCCTATGAGCGTTATTATTGATGTTCCAATTTGGATCGGCTATGGGGAACTTTGTGTCTGCAGCCACTGCTCCCTGTTGCCCTGCATGTCTCCTATCCCAGGCAGCCATTTCTGCCCTCCTCATGAGGTTCCTCTCTTCGGGGGTGAAAAGGTGTCCAAGAATATACATCAGTTCTTGGTATGTGTATTCATTGGGTCCCAGAAACAATTCCAACTGTTCCGCCACTTCATGAGCATTCTCATGGAGTTTCGGAAGGGTCTTTTTCAGATCCCGTAACTTGGCAGATTTTATGGGGACAGCCACGAAAACGGTGACTGGATTCTCCTGTGCATTCATGCCATTTGGGACTTCTCTGACTGGGAAAGCCGACACGGGATTGGCCGACCTTACTCCTAGAGGCAAATTCTCTAGGTCCTTGTTTAATTGAGCCAGTTCCCTTCTGAGTCCTGGATATGCAGGTGGAGGTGGAGCCTGGGCAACTGGAGCCGGCAGGGGCGGTGGTGCTGGAACTACCGGAGCCGGTGCCAGTGGACTCCCCATCCAGTCCTCAGTTTTGCTTTCCTCCACCTTGCTGACAAACTGTCCTACTTCTGTTTCTGGTGGAACTGGACCTTCAAAGTGAGCATGATACCATACCTCCACATAGGGTATTTGCTCCTTCATCCGGTGTTTCACTATATACTCTTTCTGAGTTATCCAGTACGTGCTGGTATTCCGTTCGGGATCCCAGTGGTAAGGAAACTCAGGGTCTACTAGGGGATACTTCGGCCACCTATATTGGCATAAGTAGATCATTTTCTTTTTCTCTAGATTCCGAGTGTAAGTCCTCAGATGGGGCCATGACCATTGTTGTAGTAGTTGACCCAATGGGGAGTCAGTCGGAATCAGCCTTCTCGGGGTCTTTTCTATCTCAATACCCGTTCCCTCTTGGAATGTCTCACACTTGCTTTGTCCCTTTCCCATTCTCCACGCTGCCCGCCAACAATCTCCCAGAGATTCCCAACTCAGGGATTTACATTGTCCTCCAGCAGTCGCTGGATTCCCAGAGTTTAAGGACAGTAAATCCCTTCTTCTATCCTGAAAGGCAACAAACTCACCTGATACACCCCTGGTCTCCTGGAGACGAAAGGAGTGTGGGCATCCCCACTTCAGGTGATCAACGACACTCCCAGAGCGTCAGGACGGCTTCTCTCTCTCTTGTTTCCAAGGATCGTCTGCTGAGTGCAGTTACCCCGGGATCCAACTGAGACAAGGGAGGGGCCCCTCTACAATGGGAGGCGGTGACACCACACTTACCCAGTCCCTTTTCTCCAGTTGAAATTCCGTCGGGCCCCACGTTGGGTGCCAAATTGTGAGGTGGAAGCAGATAAAACCACCAAAACATTCATTGATGCAAGGAAAACAAGGTTTTATTCACGTGTCTGCAGAGACAGGTTCCCTCAGGCATTGAAGGAACACAGAGCAAAATTCAGGCAGCATTTTTATACCCTAACTGTCCGCCCCCTCGTACGAGGGCTTGGCTCACATTCTTTCTGTTTTCAAATTGACACATATATTTCGAAGGTTCATACTAGCTCACTATCTAGCAAAAGTAGTTACACGTTTTCTGACATCGCAGCACTTTATTACAATTCCCCATTGTTCTAGCCTTATCTTGTTTTTTCTCTTGTGCACAAACTGAAACACTTTCTTATTTAGCAGAGCTACTGAGTTTGAGACACACTTCCTTATTCAATTCAATGGGCCATCCAACATGACTTCTGTTCTGCTCACATAAGGGTGCTGGGATAATACATGTAAAGCTCTTTGCATATTAGGATTGCTCTATATAAATGCCACCACTGCAACCAAATTGGAATATGCTATTATTTATTATAAGTTTTATTTGAAAGTTCAGTGGGTTTGTCTTTATTTCCCCACAGGCTTAGAAAAATTTAATGGTCAGTATTTTCATAGCCGGAAATACAAAACCCCAGAAGTATTCAGAGATAAAAAGGTACTTGTGGTTGGCATGGGGAATTCTGGAGTTGATATTGCTGTAGAAGCCACTCAAACAGCAAAAAAGGTAAAGTACATCAGAACTGCTTCGCTTTTGGGAACCTGACTGGGCTATGTTTTAGTCTTGATTTTTATAGACAAGTTCCTCACACTTTAGAACAATACTGGTAAGATTATTCTCTTATCAGTATTGTTCCAATGTGTGAGAAACCCAGTTCTATGTAAATCTTTCTGCAAAACATGTTCTTCAACTAATATGAATGTGAGAATAATAAAATGAGAATTTGTAATTTATTCAGTAAAAGGTGCTCCTTATTATTGTACTGAATAACTTCAGAACCTAAGATTGGTAGTGTTTATTCCACACCAAATTTAAAATGCTAACAGATGAAGTCTTCCAAGTGAAGGCATAATACTTGTGACTAAGTGAGCCAATAACATGTTATGTGGCTTAAACAAAGGGCTTGTGGATACAAGTCCATTCAGAATATTCCTTTGCCAGTGTTTTTATATTTATGGACTGGAAAATGTAGTTTCATAACAGCAAATATCATTTTATAAATGACAGTCTCTCACTGACTTGACTATGTGAGCTGCAAACTTACTGGAGTCTGGATCCATACTTCTTGGTTCATTCTGGAATTCCCCTGTGGTAGCATGATGAGGGAAAGGAGCTCCGATGCAAATTACTGCCACCCCAACTTTAGCAATACAGCTGACCTGGGGATTTTGGTCTTTCTTCCTTCCATAAGAAATAAACAAAAGTAAATTTAACAAGAAAAAGGTTCAAATATGAGTGTGCAAGAAGACAAAGGCAGAGTTGCCTCAACAAAGTAGCTTTTTCCAAATAAGTTTCAAAAAGGAACAAAAATGCAGCATCCCCAGCAGATTTTAGTCCACTATGTGTTGCTTAGCTTAAGAACTTGTCAAGCTTGTCAAAGAAAAAGTAGGACTATAAAAGAATATTTAGCTACTGTATTTACAACTTCACTGTTAGGAATTTGTCAGGCAGATAAGATTTATTTATGTATTTATTTTTGCCGTGAAGAATGCATCAACATGGGAAAATGCAATTCTTTTGTTTTTATGGAAAGATGAAATTTGGTATGTTTATGCTTAGATCTGAGCAGGGAGGATATGGCACTCAGTTATTACCCTGCAAGTGAACATTGACTGATTGCTATAATCTTTCTGTTTGACTATTGGCCAGAAGGGGCTGTTAACTTTTTTGGACTCCAGATTCATAAAGATGTGTTATCCAAATATTCCAACAGCCTTGATCAGCCATCCCCAATCAATACAGTCAAGAAATGGGTTCACCCTTGGGATGCCAGGTCTCTCAGGCTTTTCAAAACACCAAAGGTCTGATCTCCAAAGAGATGGTGTTCTAGAGGTGAACGTTGCTGTGTCAGAAAAGGCCGTCTTCCTGGGTCCCACCCACTAACATTCCGTCACAGACAGGACCTGGAGCAGCTTCTACTCCTGCTGGATCCGACAGGATGAATAGATGCCACTGGGGACAAACGGTGTCATAAGCAACATCTCCCTCATACAATCCCTTCCGATTGTTCACATTGGTTGAATATTACTAGAACCTAAAATCTGAAATATTTGAACAGCATTAAATTCCCTGTCCTCCATACAAAAGCAAGGACATGTTTTATTTGTAGGCCATATGTTCTGCATGCAAAGAATTACAACCCATCCTTTTCCAGATTGGGCTTGGTAAATCATCTATCAGAAACATTCAGCAACAACTCCAGAAAATAAGTGGACGGACATGACATACAACTGTTTGATGTGGAAAAATCCTCATTTTTCTCAAAACAAGATACAGAAGAATATATTACAAAAAGTTTTAGGAAAAGTTCTGATTTTCTGTATTATTGTTTTAAGCTGTAAGTGGAATGATAGCTCCATCTAGTGTGAAAAACTATGCCCTGAATATTTTTCCTATAGCCAATGGAGAGATTCTTCATATGCTAAAGTATATTAACTATCTTCAGATTTTCCCACTAAAAGCAAGACAGGGTTTTGTACAAGAAGAATGTTGTCCCATATAACCCTGACTGTATAGTTAAGATCATTTACAGAGTTCTTCTTCTGATAGTCCCTTGTAAATGATGTCACTGGAGTTTATTCACACAAAGGAATAAGGAGTATGGAATATGAATTACCCTCCCATTTAAATTGTGTTTTAGAATTTATTTTTATTAAATTTTATTTGATTTAGACCCGGGCGCCACATCTGGCCCTATGGTTGTCCTTGTCCAGTCCATGGGAATGGTGGCATTGACTATAGGGAGCAGGGCAGCTGTGGCATCAGGAGGCAGAGTAGCAGTGGTGGGTCAGGGGCTGTGGTGGTGGTCCTTCAGAACATTTCCAGTTTTTCATATGGCCCCCTGGGAGAATGTATTGCCTGTCAACTGTTCTATTGAATAGATACAATCTTATTTTTCCCCTCTGATTTAAATTACAAAAGACAAAACAATAGAATGGAAAATATGCAAAAGTCGCAAAATACAATATATATGAGCAATACTGAAAACTCTCAAAATTAGATCAGATGAAAATTGAATGGAGAAGTCTAAGAAAAAAATAAATATTATATGTGGATGCCAAAATAACACAGTAGTAACTGCAAGCTTCCCCCAAAAGCAACCCATAATCTGAACACTTCCATTTTTTTTTTCCTGAGAATACCACCTTACATCTTAGTAGCAAAATGAGGGACCTCTGATGACCGACTTGGTTTATAGGTAAACTCAAGACCCTTCAGATATTACAAGACTGCAGTGTTCCAATATATAAATCAAACTGCTGGGTGTATCATCAGGATCCTAAAGGCATTGAGTTATGCATCTCTGCCCAGGCTATCCAAATGATGAAACTGAAATGTTCTCCATGTGCCTGGAGACTGTCTAGTCTGACTGTGGAAGAAACCAGCTTTGCTCAACTCTGACAAGGCTTTAGGAACCTTGGTATCTCATTATTTAGATATCTCATGGCTCTAACTCACAGAACAGCCTTTGCAGAAATACACCTTGAATGTTCTTTACAGCCATTCCTAGGCTGGGAGGCACTGCTCTCTGTCATTTGTGTCTTAATCAATTCCCACTTTCACTACTATAACAGGGCTGTCCTGAACAGCTTTTGGACACAGTGACTGGTCTAAAAGGCAGCAGCACCAACAGTTCTGAGGGTATCACAGCCCACTCATGTAACATCACGATTGCATCAGCTGCACTGGCTCCCAGAGGGCTCCCAGTAGGTGCCAACTGTCAATTTCTAACTTCCCATGAAGTTTTGGCTCATCTCCCAGGCAATAGGGCCTGGTGGATGTTAATTTACTGTAGGTTTGACATGCATATACAAATTACATGGGAGAAATACATGGCATGGGACCAGGATGCTTGTGGAACTGCCTATCCCTGATGTTTTCTACATATCTAACTATGTCTGATGCAATGGTAACATTCTGGGTCCTCTTGATGAAGTACGGCTAGTTTTTGACTAACAATAGTTCATTTAGTGACTATTCAAAGCTACAGCAGCACTAAAAAAAAGTGACTGATGATCATTTTTCACACTTACAACCCTTGCAGCATCCCGATGGTCATGTGATAAAAATTTAGAAGCTTGGCAACTGGCTCTTATTTATGACATTGCAGTGTCCTGAGGTCATGTGATTCCCTTCTGTGACCTTCTGAGAAACAAAGTCAAAGCCAGGTTCATTTAATAGCTGTGTTACTAACTTAACAACTGCAGTGATGCACTTAACACTTGTGGCAGGAAAGGTCATAAATTGGTCTAAAATTCACTTAATAACTATCTCACTTAGCAACAGAAATTTTAGCCTCAATTGTGGTCATAAACCAAGGACTACCAATAGTGTTATCTGGTGGGTCCTGGGAAGATATCTTCTCTGTCACAGACTTTGCTTTATGGAACAGCCACCTCCTAGAGATATGGACAGCCTTTGGTTATTTCTTCCTGACTGGTGAGATCAGGCAGAGTGAGTGCCCTCTGAATCCCATTGATTAAACATTGTCATCTTGCAGGATACAAAAAAGACGCCTTCCTGCCCTCTGAAATGCCTCTCACCCCTAGAATCCACTCTAATGACATTCAGAAAATCCTTTAAAAGTTGATTGTTCTCCCAAACATTGTGATGCAGCAGTTGTGGAATCCCCATAAATTGGGTTTGTTTTAATTGGTACTGTGTTAGTCTTCCAGTCACATATTTATATTTGTCACTTTTTCTATATATGTTATTTCTTTTTTGTAATTGTAAGCTGCCCAGAGTTGTTAAGTTGGGCAGCCTCAAATCTGAAATCAATCAAAATATTGGCCTTTCAGAAGCCCATGAAGTTTTGGCTCATCTTCCAGGCAATAGGGCCTGGTGGATGTCAATTTACTGTAGGTTTGACATGCATATACAAATTACATGGGGGAAATTGATATTTTATTGGGGCCTCGGCTTTGTGTGTGTGTATGTGTGTGTGTGTGTATGTGTACTGAATGTTTCTTTTACATAGTGGGCATAGTTATATGGATATTGGCTGGCTACAATATAGCCAGCAAAACTGAAAGAACTAGGTGGGCACATAGAAGAAGTACTGTAAGCAGTTCCTGGATCTGTATCAGCCCAGCATGAAGTCTGGAACTAATCTGTGTAACTAATGCCTTTCAAAGGGGTCAGCACTGCGTGGGTTAATGTTATTTATAAAGCTTAATATCACCTCAATTACAATTGGCATTAAGCAGTTCACAGCTAAACATTATATTGTACATAATATGGGAGAGAGATAATGGATGGGTGGATGGATGGATGAAAACAGATTCTCACCATAAGAGTCCCAAACCTGGACTGAGATACAATGAAATATTTTTGTATGAGGTGTAGATATGACTTGAGATTGTTAATTATATCAAGCTGCTGCTCTGTTTTCATTGTCTTCTATTTTTTAGGTGATGATCAGCACAGAAAGAGGTTCTTGGGTTATGAGCCGTGTTTTCGATAATGGCTACCCCTGGGACATGGTGTTTCTAAGTCGTTTTTTGAATATTATCCGAAATAGCCTTCCTGGGTGTATCACAGTTTGGATGATTGCAAACAGAGTGAGCCAGTGGTTTAACCATGCAAACTATGGCTTAATTCCCAAAGACAGGTACTGGAAATAAATTGGATGCTAAAGATGGATAGATAATAAAGTTGACAAATACCTCAAACCTCTTCCTCCCCCCCAGATTTCTTGTTGTCTTCACATTCTGGTCCTTTCCTCTGCATAAGTGATTGTGCTAATATAGTTGCCACCTGCTGGCCATTATCCTGGCCACATACCTGTAGTCTAGCATTCTGACTAACCAGTTCTGTATTTTTCCCCTTGAGAGATAAACCAATCTCACTGGAAATAAAGTAGTGTTGTGTTTTGTTATGTTATGTTATGTTATGTTATGTTATGTTATGTTATGTTATGTTATGTTATGTTATGTTATGTTATGTTATGTTATGTTATGTTAT
>BLBF01000052.1:4622892-4672313 GCA_015471245.1 Laticauda colubrina
AGGAGCATCGCCAGCAGAGTCAGCACCAGCAGAAGCCCCAGCACCAGGAGCAGCACCAGCAGAAGCCCCAGCACCAGCAGAGTCAGCCCGAGCAGCAGAAGCCCCAGCAGAAGCAGAGTCAGGACCAGGAGGTGGGATGATGGCCCTGTCCTTCTTGCCAGGACTGGCAGAAGATGGCACAGGCTTCCTCTTCTTCCCCATGGCTGTTGGCTGGAGATGTGTCTGGCAGCAGGTCTTTCCTCTGAATGATGACCTGCTTGCGAGCTGCATCCTTTTATATCCGTGGGACTGACTCAATGTATCCTCCCTGCATGCGCAGTGAACGCTTTGCATCCGCCAGGCATCCGCTAGGGTTCCGTGATGCATCAGCTGTATCCGCTAGGCATCCGCTCTGCATCCGCTTCTTCCGCTGCACATCCGCTTCGCTGTGCTCCCCTGGAAGCCCTGCGGATGTGCTATCCGCTTCCATCCGCTTCCATCCGCTAGGCTTCCGTGGAGCATCCACTTTACATCCTGGCTACATCCTCCCCCCGTCCGTTCCTTTCCATTGTTGTCCGCTCTGTTTATGCAAATTTGGGGCACTTTTGAGAGCGGATAACAACGGATGGAAAATTTTCTCTTCCGCTGTGTCCTTTTTACATACTTTTTGCATCCGTCGGCCTATGTGACAGGCCCTTTAAACTGAGTGTGGGCGGTGCCAGCATATGACACATCCAGCCCATGGTTCATGAGTTTGACACCCCTGTAGTAGATGAAAGATAGTTGCCTTGCAAAGCTTGCAAAATGCTATGATTGCTGACCTTTGTGTTAGCATTACAAGCCTCAAATGGGAGAAACTTGAATTTTAAATCAAAGATAATGGCTGGCAGTATTTCCAATCAGTGAACAGATGCTCAGAAGAATATGGGGTAGATCTCACTTAGCAATATTCATGTTTAGCAACCGTTCAAAGTTACAGCAATGTTAAACAAATTAGCTTTGTGATCAATCTTTGCATTTATGACTGTTATTAATGTGCTTTGCAACTGATTTCTGACAAGCACAGTTAATGGAGAATGTAGAAATAAAATCACAAGTCACAGTCATGTGATATCTCATTTATCAATCACAGTGATTTGCCAAAACAGCTGAATGGGAAGTGACATATATGCTTGTTGCAGTCACTTGATTTTCCATTTAGCAGCCACAGTGATAAGTGACAGAATTGCCAGTCCCAGTTGTGGGAATTAAGCATGATCTATGGAAATACAATCTTTACAGTAGATCTTGTTCAATAACAATTGGGACCAGCAAATTGGTCATTAAGTGAAGTTACTGCTAACCGCAACCATATTTATAATTTTACTTCAGCTTTCCATTGCTTTATAGATCCACAAAGTAATAAATGAAGGAATTGGTCATGAAATTATTTTTTCTTCCTCATTTCAACTGCAAATGGATGACAAATAGGTCAGTTATTAGATGGAGTCTAATGAAGTCTAATTAGACGTAGGAACATTTTCTTCAAGCATCTCAAATTTTGCATGCAGATTTTGTCCATTTTCTGGAGCAATCAATCTATGAACCAATTTCCTGATGAGAATTCTGCTTCTAGCTCAGAAAAGCAATAAAATAATAAATAAACTGGCTCTCCTGGGGCCACTGCAAATCTTTTGATTTTCTAGGGCAAATGATCATAATTAAATCACAAGGAATTTGTTTTGCATGCAGGCTACAAAAAAATATTGATGTCAGCTTTTAATGTATCTTAAATGCAAGGAATGAGACTGCTTGAACTACAATAATATAGTACAAAATATTAGAACAGCTGAACTGATGGATTGATTCTTTTTTCTCTGCCCAGCATAGCATTATAAACTAAATGTCTAGTAGCCTTTACAAAGCTGACTTTCCCTATGTCAAGAGGCATACAAATCCATCTTTTAAAGGGTTTTACAAAGGAGCAGAGTAGCCTTCACTTCTCACACAGAAGCAACCTCTCTTCTTCATTTGGAGGTGCTTCAGGGCCTCCCTCACAACCTGGACTAACATTTTGACTGCTGGAAGGTGTTCTTTGTGAGCCCCTTTCAGATACTGGAAATGCTGACTGAAATTGTGCTGCCTTCATACCTCAGTGTGGTAAATTGTGTTGCCCTTGCTGTAGGAGGTAAATAATGGTATCTCACATGTTACAAAGTTAATTTTTTTTAATCAAAAAAGCAAATGATAAATATTTCTGCTCATCTAAATTAAATCATAACAACTATGATATACTGTCTCCAAACAGAACTGTAGAAACATTAAGTTTTGGAGGAAACTAAATATTAAAGATCCAGAGTCCCCAAGAAAAAGGACAGAATTTTCAATGCCAGGTTGTATATTCAATTTACTAACTATACATATTTCCTTTCTCTTCCTTTGTGCTACTTGATTAAGGTTTGGCTTGTCTTTTGATGAAGTCCTGAAAACAGATTGCCTTGTGTACTGTGATGAACTTGGTTCCTTCATTGGTATAAAGCCTAGTGTGCCAGCTCTACTTCTCAAAGATCCCATACTAGCAATGAAGATTTTCTTTGGCCCCTGCTCTCCTTACCAGTATCGTCTGACTGGACCAGGAAAGTGGGATGGGGCCAGAAATACCATCCTGAACCAGTGGGAACGAGTCCTGAAACCCACAAGAACCCGGGTTGTGGAAGATTCCTTGAATTGCTTCTCTTGCCTATTGAAAGGGCTTGCTGTATTTGTTATCTTGGTTGGAATTTACCTTAGTTTCAATTAGTTTTTGCAGACCACTTTGGGACAACCAAGGTGCAATTTTCTCTTTTTAAAAAGGACATGCTGCTCCACATACCACTTCTCGAAATTTTATTGCAAAATATTAACTTTGAATTTAGTACTTGACCAGATAGCAGATAGTAATCATATTCATTGTGTTTGATTTTAGTTAAAAGTAGATGTAATATTTACTTCACCCAGTTAACTATTTTTTTGAAGGACAGTCTTGGTATGCCACCCAAAAGCCATCATTCAGCTTTAGCCATGACATTTTCTTGAGATTGTTATAGTCATTCAGGTAATACAAAAATCCTGCTAGAATATATAAAAGTTTCAACTAATTGATCATTCTGTGGCCAGAAAAGTAGGACGTGATTAAAGTTCCTGTTCCCCAAAAGCCAGTACTCAGAGTCATAGTGATTAATATTATTGACAGACTTACTGTATTTTTCTAATCCCCTTCAAAACCATTCAGGTTCAACTCCACATTGTTTGAGTAAATTCCATATTTCATGTGTAGGAGGACCCCTCTCTTCTTTCTAAAAGCAAAACAACTACATTGCTTTACTTTGCTTTGCATTACTCTTATTTCATCAGGTAATTTTAGTTGCCTAAGAGGTTCCTATGCTTGGGCAGGCATCTCTTCCTGCCTGTCAGCCTTTCAAGGTAATCCAGGAAGGAAACCAAAACACGAGTACGAAAGCTACCTTTATTGTTACAGTAAGAGAATTTTTCAAGTCTAAAAGCATTTTCCCCTCCCTTGCTTTTACTTTGCACAGAATTCGGAAAAGTCCTTTCTGAGATGTTTTTTCCACCTGCATTCATCATTTGGCCTCAAATTTTGTTCATCAGACCATTGTTTAGACTGCAGCTCTTCCTTCTGTCTTGCAATGTTACTTTCACAGCCCATTACATCACCCTTCTAGTCAGCATCTGAAAGAATCTGAGGCTTTGGTGCATATCTATGACAGGTAGTCCTTGACTTACACACATTTGATTAGTGACCATCCAAAGTTACAATGTCACTGAAAACAATGATTTATTACTGTTTTTTATACTTACAGCTGTTACAGCATCCCCAATGTTCTATATGTAAAGTGGGTGACTCCAAATCTACAAACCTGATTGGTCAATAAAATGAACATTGGATTGGTTCACTAGGAACCAATCCAAAGAGCTGCTAAAAGGCGGCAAATCTAAACAACTGCCATTGGCTGCAAGCAGGCAAGCCAGCCTGTATAAAAGGCTGGCCTCAGCTTCAGCCAAGTGTTCCTATTTACTAACTAGTTGAAGAATAAAGTATTTGTTGTTGGAACCCGGTCTACCTCGTGTGTTTTCCGAACAAAACACCCAAGATAACATGATCAAAATTTGATCGCTTGGCCTGCATTTATGACAGTTGCAGTGTCCCAAGGTCACCTTTTGCTACTTTATGCCACCAGACTTGAAATTGCCACCAGACCTAGACAACCTAGAACTACGCCGCCTTCGGTTCGATCTAAGTATAGTATATAAAATTATATATTGCAATGTCCTACCTAACAATGAATACTTCAGCTTCAACCAAAACAATACAAGAGCACTAAATAAATACAAACTAAAGATAAACCACACCAACCACACTTGATTACAGGAAATACGACTTCAGCAACAGAGTCATCAATGTCTGGAATACCCTACCTGACTCTGTGGTTTCTTCCCCAAACCCCAAAATCTTCAACATTAGACTGTCTACTATTGACCTCACCCCTTTCCTAAGAGGTCTGTAGGGGGCGTGCATAAGCGCACCAAAACGTGCCTACCGGACCTGCCCTATTGTTTCTTTTTTTCCTTATTCATATCCATTTCATGTATTTATCACCATGTTTATACTTATATCTGTTATCTAATAATTGTTTAAATAAATAAATAAATAAATAAATAAATAAATAAATAATAAATAAATAATAAATAAATAAATAATAAATAAATAAATAAATAAATAAATAAATAATGGGCCTAAGTCAAGGACTGCCTGTATGAGCTTTGTGCCAGATAAAACTTCAAGAAAGTATGAAATACTCCAATGTGAGTTACTGCCCTATCATTATGGCATCAAACCCCTCTTCTAGGAAAATATAGCCATTTGACAAAGCTTAGTAACTATAGTAATTAATGGCTTGAACATACTGTTACCCTTTCTCTCTCTGCTAACTGTGTGTCATGTAATTCTGGATCCTCTAAGCATTGACTTTGAATATTTTTAAAAAATCTATACATTGGTACCCTCATGATTTTAGATAGGTTGAGACTTGGAGATGAGAGGTACACTCATCACATGTAAATCAGATTAAAAATAATAATTTCCTCTTAATAACAAGAACACTGTCACATCAGGTCATAGTGCTGCATTGTCTGGCACTTAGTGGCCAACTGGATGCAGTTACAAAGATAAAAAGGTAACAACCAAACCAACCTATCTTTAGTGTTCAAAGAGAGGTTAGAATTCCATGCCAGTGTTACAGATTTAAACTGACCAACTTGATTTCATTTGGAAGGCTCCCATGCAGGAATTAACTTTTTCTTCAGAATCTGTGACCAATAACTGTACAAACCCCCTCCCTCCACTGATAAGTTGTCTTGTTTTGACTGCAAATGCAAGAAAACTAGGCTAAAAGATTTGTTTGAATGTTGCCGTCATTTTAATTTTGGTTTGATGAACAATAATGGTGTCTGTTTACAGAGCTGATCAGACAACAAGTATATAAAAAAGTTTATTGTGTGACTGGACATGCACTAGCTAAGTCAGGCTTCCTAATCTACTACTCTCCAGATGTTTTAGACCAATTTTACGACTTGTGGACTTCAACTCCCAGAGCTGGCTGAGGAATTCTGGGAGTTGAAGTCCACAAGTTGTAAAATTGCCAAGGTTGGTGACCCCTGTTTTAGACTATATCCCAAATCATCATCATTATCAATCATTATATGTCTAGAAGCAAGGGATTGTAATCATTCAGCATTTGTGGTAGCAATATCTTCCTATTTTAAGTAGCATATTTATTAATGCTCTATTTAAACAGAAAGTGGTTTCATATGTTTGGCTACCATATGTGTGTGTGTGTGTGTGTGTGTGTGTGTATACACATGCATATACACATACATACATACGTACATACATACATACATATATTTTTTATTCTGACCAGATAGATATGTTTGTACTTCCAGGACATTAATTTACTCCACAGAACATTGTGCTATCTTTTAAATAATGAAAACTTGTAGATAATATAGGATGATTTAGAACTTTGCTTTCAGCATTGCTGAATCTCATCCCTTGGGAAATGGGACATGAAAGACTCTGTAACAACGGAGTCCTACCAGACTGCATACCGTGGACCTCACCCCATTCTTAAGAGGTCCTTAAAGGGGGCTTGCATAAGCACACCAGCGTGCCTACTGTCCCTGTCTTACTGTCTCAATTTATCTGTATTTACATTTGCATGCATTTTAATGCTATAATTCTCTCAAAGCTCAGTCATCATTGTTAGTAATGAGATATAGCGGGAACTATAATCTAAAAAATTGTGAAACAAAATTGACAAAAATATCAAGTTTCAGAACTCTTAACTGAAATTTCATAATCATATCTTAGATAAACTAATGTTCATGATATCTGTTTTAAGAGTTGTACCTATTAAAACCTGTTTTTCTATTTCCTTCTATGCTTGCTAGTAGAAGGCTATTGGTGCCTTCTATGAAGAAATTTGCTTGCACTACATCAAAAATATTTAAACTTTAACTTCATTACTAGTGCTTGCAGTGAACAGTATGGTTTTACTTCAATTTTGGTGCTGAAAAAAATATTATTCTTAGAGTCTAAGATATTCTCAGAAACTTTCTCTACTGTCACAATTCAAAGGCATCAATCCATTGGCCTTTTTGATTGTTAATTTAGTTTTGATATGTTAAATTGATGAGACTGTGGCCTTGACAATAGGCATCTTTGCTGTCAAGATATTATGCTTTGCAAATTGCACAATGAACACTTTAAATAATATATAAAATATATGTTCAATACCATTGATATTTTGCTGTCAGATATGTTTTACTAAACAAATTATACTTTAACACTTTAAATAATTTTATACTAACTACATTAATAATTTTAAATGTCATTGCTTAATAATTAGCAAGAATTTCTATTTTTATTCATTATAACAATTATGGAATGGAACAGATGGCAAATTTCAGAAAGAAAAAATGTTACACCAGAAGACAAATTGGAAGTGGTCAGAACCCAGGCTGAAGGTGTGCCTACCAGCAAAGAGGGAAAAGAAGAACTAAAACAAATCGAGGAAGCTCTCAAAACCTGTGGCTATACCAACTGAGCCTTCATCAAATCCAGAAAAGACCAGCAGAAGCTCCTCCAAAACAGACAAAAAAGAGAACAACACAGCAATATTTTCACTTCATACATTGCAGGAATATCTGAAAAGCTCAGGAGAATTTTCAACCAACACAACATACATACATACTTAAATCTAAGAATACACTAGGTCAGAAGTTTGTCCACCCCAATGATAAAACACCAAGACACAAATTGAGCAATGTGATATATGCAATACAGGGCAATGAGACATGTGCAGATCTATACATTGGAAAAACAAAACAACCACTTCACAAGTGCATGGCGCAACATAGGAGAATAAATCCATCAGAAGAAAATTCAGCAATACATTTGCATTTGAAAGAAAAAGGCCACTCTTTTGAAGACAGCAAAGTCCATATTCTGGAGAGAGAGAGAACCATTAGGTTGAAAGAGAGGTAAAAGAGGCTATCTATGTTAAAACTGAACAGCTCCCTTTCAACAGAGGAGGAGAGATATGATACCACTTATCTCCTGTTACAACATAGTCCTTTCAGCAGTTCCAAGAAGGTTTCACAACCATTTACACTCTGATTCAGGTGTCCTGAGGACACAGATTAACCCCCAATAGGTCTCAATGACTCTCAGAGAACTAATGACCAACCTTCAGAGTACTAAATAACAGATGACTACAAGGAATATAAATCCTTCCAATTCCTGTCATTCAGTTTGAACTAAAAAAGCTTCTTAGATGAGAAGCGAAATGTCTTCAGGGAAAAACAAAATCCAGTTGCCTTTTGAAAAAGCATGGGACAACCATGACCTGAATGACTGAGAATCTACATAGACATTCACTAAATGACTTGTTGTAAGTCAAGCACTAGCCATATATACAGTGCATGTATGAGCTATCCAACAATTGCAGGAAGAGAGGTAAAATCAGAGTGGTACATGTTGTCCTTTCCCTTAAGCTCTCGAAGCAGAAAGATACAGGTGTTTCAATATATCTCATGATGGAAGCATGTTTTCAATTTCCTATAAATTGGTATTTGTCTGGTTCTTTGCAATCTTAAATGCATGTTGGTTATAAGGCCTATAAATATTTCTGTGAATGATACTTTCTGTGAAGATTGCTCCTTCCTTTTTAAAGGAAAGGGATCTAAATATTTTTAAAAATATTACATAGAGAGCCTGGTGGACGCAAAAGTCCATGAGCAAATGGTGATGAAAAATGCTTGTTCTCTCTCTCTCAATACAAGAAAAAATGCAATGCAATTCAACTAGAAAATATTACTGGGGGACCATAATACTTGGGGATGACCTTTGAACATGATGAGTGCAACTCTCATAGACTTACTGGATTTCTCAGTAGCTTTTGATAACTTCAACATGTAGCAAAGAATAATGGTAATCACACCTATCAAACTACTGTAACTTCCTGGTCCAAGGAAGAATGGGAGGCATTATTTTACAGTAATGTTCCTTCTTGAGGGGGAGATTTGGGGGAGCAAAACAGAGATTATATCAAAAGTCTTCCACTGTGTTGCACCATAAAGGTCAACTCTGACACCCTTATTTAGCATTAATATGAAGTTAATTGGTATCATTGGTAAGCAGATGATATCCAGTTGAATATCACAATCTTGGACCAAGAAAAAGAATACATATAGTAGATGTCCTATTCTGGTTTCTGTAGGCAATTTAATCCCAATACTACAGAATTCCAGAAATTCTGGTGGCTATAGAAACCTTTCTATTCTATGGATCTTTATTTTTGAGTGAAATGTTCATAATCTGGGACTTGCCCTGGAAACAAAGCTATTGGAAAGACTGAGAACAATCACTTATCTGCTATGCACCATCTCAACCTTTTCCAGGTATCACAATATCTGTGTCAGGTTTCCAAGTGATGAAATCCATTTAAAAAGAAATTCCATCTTCTATAATAATTTATTTTATTTAGGAAAGCATCAAATTGGCAAAGTCTGCAAAATCTCCATTCCCATCCTACTCCAGGAGAAGGATACTGTAAAATTCCCATTGTTTCCCCACCCCACCAACCTGCTTTCTAGCTCCATTCTCCTGTGCAGGGCAACAAAAGAAGACCCAGCCGATCAACTGGGACTCGGAGGCAGAGAATAGATGGGGCGGGGTCAGTCAGAGGTGGTATTCCAAACAACTCAAAATTTCCTCTACCAGTTCTCTGAACTACTCAAAATTTCCAGTACCAGTTCCCCAGAAGTGGTCAGTACCTGTTGAATACTACCTCTGGTGTAGACACTACTGGAACATTGTGTTAAGATAAAGTTGAAGAGGGGAAAGTTGAAGCAGGTAGAAAGTGCTTCCTGTTAAAATGAGAGTTTTGGTTAATGGAAACACTGCAAAGTTTAATAAACCTCTCCACAAACTTTCCCCATAACTGTGGTGGATTATGCAATTCTGCCTTCTATAAAGCTGTATGAAGAGAGTTATCTATTTACAGTAAAGTTTATGGATTAAAGAGAACAGAAGAGAACATTCCTTTCAGTTATCTCACCAATTTAAGGTATGTACAATAATTTTCTTTTAACCCTTCCCCCCCCCCCAAAAAAAAAAATGCTCTGTGAAAGCAGCTACTGGATGGATCATTTTCATACTCTTCTCTACCCCTCCCCACTTCTCCTTTCTGTTCTTAATTCCTGCCAGATGAGTCAAAATGCTTTGGACAGCATAAATGCAAGTGATTTCTCTTTCCTCCTTAGCTCCTCCTCCACACTTAAACTTTTAGAAATGTTATATTCATGCTGCTCAGGAGAAAGAAATCTGGAGCATTTTTGTTTCTTAACCACAGTTGTAACAACAAATTTTAATTTTTATTCCTTTGTTTGGCCTGGATTTTTGGCCAAAGGCAGGTAAATTTGTACAGGTAGGTCCTGCAAACAGTTTATTAATCAACAACTTGTTACATGAATAATGCACAGAAGTATCCTGTGGAATGCATTTAAATATATCCTTGTGATCACAGAACAAGGAAGGCAAATACTTTTTAGAAGTAAAATAAACAAGCTCAAACTGTTACAATATCAGGAAGTAGTATCATATGAATATGATTTTATTTGCAAAAAGTATGCTCGGAAAGCAACTTCAGAAATACGTTATGGGGAAAACATTATTTAGCCCTAGGACAAATCCGCATAAGGGTTTTATACACTCTTTCACCTAGTTTTGAGTGGCAAGAGGCATTTTCCCTGCACTCTATATTTTAGCTGCAATACTGTATTGAAAACAAGTCCACACACTGCATCTCTGTGGATGTTTTGGCAGGAGAGAAAATGAGGGGTTTTTTTATAAAAAGAAAAGTAGAGTTGCAAAAAAGTAAAAATCAAATTTTATGCAGTTGTAGAGGAAACAAAAATTAGTTCAAATTGTTTTTGTGCAAGACAGTATATTTGTAATAGTCCGCAATTTACTTCATGGTCAGCATTTAATCTCTACAAATTAAATACACAAATTTTAACCATTCTATAGTTGTTTGGGGAAGGAAAATGCTTGAAGTTCTGCTGAGAAATGAATTCTGCATTGTTTTAGCTGCATCCTTTTCTGGCTATTTTTATTTTATTTTTCAAAATTCAAAATAAATTTAGCATACTTATAATGTTCACAGTTACATGTAACTAATGTATGTAGATATATGGCATGTAATTAGGTCTTGAAAAGTACAGGCTGCAGTTTCATTATGAACTTCCCCTAAAGGCAGAGAAATGTGCAAAAGGAGGAACTTATCAGTGCTTTGCTTTCGTAATTATTAGAATCAAAACTAAGAAACCACTCTTTGTCTTTGAGCATATCAATTACCTCTCAGGTTAGTTGTCATATCATGCTAACATGATGGGGAACATAGTTTGTTTGATGTTGCAAATCTAGAGCTGTTGTGCATTCCTCTGACAAATCCTCAAATGAAGAACTACTGAATGAGCTCCAGAAGAAATGATCAAGGCACAGTTCCCAATTCAAGCTGAGGCTGGTCTGTGCAATGTTCTTCCAAGTCAAGGAAATTAATCCAGAATCTACTTAATCTAGATTTCTCCCCAGAGAAAACTGATGCTTATAGAGAATACACAGGAATGGGAGAAAGACTAATGCTTAGGAATGCAGGAAAACTCAGGCAGACCTTCCAGGAATAGATCTACTGCAAATTCATACACAAATAACAGAGGAACTATGCTGCCATCACAATATTTAACTCTCTGCCTTCCTTTCAGTCTATATTACCAGCAACTGTCCACTAATGCTAAATGGCTTGTAACCCTTCTTGGATGGAGTTTTGATCACCCCAATACAAAAATATATTGAGACTTTGGAAAGAATTCAGAGAAGAGCAACAAAAATGATTAGGGGCCTAGAAGCTAAAACATACGAAGAACAATTGCAAGATCTGGATATAATTTAGTGAAAAGAAGGAGCATGGGTGACATGATAGTAGTATTCCAATACTTGAAAGGTTGCCACAAGGAAGAAGGAGCCAACGTATTTACAAAAACACCTGAAGTCAGGACAAGTAACAATGGATGGAAATTAACCAAGAAGAGAAGCAACCTAGAACTAAGAGAAAATTCCTAAGAATGAGAAAAATTAACCAGTGGAACAAATAGTTTTAGAAAATTGTGAGTGTCCCATCATTGGAAGCTTTTAAGAAGAGAGTGGGCAACCATCTATCAGAAATAGCATAGGTCTCCTGCAAGAGCAGGGGCTAAATGACCTCTGAGGTCCCTTCCAACTCTATTATTGTTACATCATGTGATGAAACTAGTTCCTGTGACTATTGGTCACCTTTTGAGTTTCTCTGTGGTAGCGACTCAACCCTGACAAATTATATTCACAGCCATTGACTCTGCCTTTACTGTGGACTTCGCTATAGCTCCACCTCCTCTAGAAATAAAGAATTAAAAATGCCATGGTAAAGCAAAATACCAACCATATTATGGAGTTTGGAAAGTTATGCCAAAACAACAAGTATTGACTTATTCAACAGCTAGTTTTTCAAAAATAAAAATAGTATGATGTAGAGTTGTAATTGCAGGAATGTTCTTATCTCAGATGGCAAACCTCAGATAAAGAATGTTTACAAGCAATTACAACTCAGGCAAACAAAGTCACTAATCTAAAGGAGGATTAGAGAGAGGAAGTAAACTTATGTTAGATTTTAGCTAGAGATAATTAATTGTGTTAATTACTATTATGCTAAACAGTAACAAAAGTTAAGCAGTAACCAAAGTTAACCAGTGATGGAGGATAACTAAAAATGTGTATAAATGCAAGACTATAAAGATCATCATGATCCAGTTGTTCATGATCAACTTGTCTGCCTAGTCATTACAACAAGTGGCGCCCGAACAGGGACCCTCTTACTTTGTCCGGCAAGAATTTGGTGCACCTTCAACCCTTTGTGGTTTCTTCAACCTTTTGGTTTCTGTAAGTATGGGGTCTTCGCTTTTTGAGGAACAAAGGAAGCATGGAGATGAATTAGGCTATTTGTTGAAAAAAAATAATACTGAGGTACCACAGAGAAATCTCTTAAGGCTGGTCCAGGAGATTGCAGCTCAGTGCTTATGGTATCCAAAAGAGGGATCTTTAAAATTAACTGATTGGGAACGTATAAGGAAAACATTGCATACTGAACCCAAGCAAAAATAGAAGTTTTGCAGGTGTGGCATTTATGCAGGTTTGCAATTGAAAAATTTGGTCACAATGAACTTTCTCTTTTAACACCTCTGCCTTCACGTTATACTAATGCTGTCATTTGTCCCCCTTCTTCACCTAAATATATGTCTTCAATTCCCTCAGCTCCTGCAGATACAGGGCAAAAGCCTCCTGACTCTATTGTTCAGTCTTCTTTTCAGAAAATGGTTGAGAATTGTAAAAAGGATGCCTCTGTCTCAGGAACAGAACTTGCAGAATTACTGTCTGTTTGTCCAGTACAATATCGTCTTGGTCAGGGGCTACAGCTTGGACTGCAAGTAGCAGAATTGGAGGGTCTGCCTTATCAGATATTAAGAGAGTTAAAAAAGGCAGTTACAGACAATGGGTGTGGCACCAACCCAGAATCCAAAACGTGCCTTTCCCATCACTCTGACTCTTCCAGCAGCCTCTCTCACTCCTCCCCAGCCACCGCCAGTAGCACTGGGATTGATTTAATCACTCAAGAGGAAATTGAGTTTAAATTTTCCATGGAAGTTAAAATAGTTCCATCTCAATTTAAAGGTCCTCTTCCTTCAGGATTAATTGGCTTAATTTTGCCTTGTTCTTCTGCACACAAAAAGCGCTATTTTGTTGTGCCTGGGGTAATAGATTCAGATTACACTGGTAACATTATGATTCAGATTTGGGTGAATCTTCCTCAAGTTCTTCCTTGTAATTCTTCTGTTGCTCATTGCTCCTTCTTCCATGTGAAATTCCATCTCCTGGTATAGGTAATCGTGGGGATGCAGGATTTGGATCAACTACTTTATCTGTAGGCTTCCTTCATCAGCTGAACTCCTCTCATCCTTTGTTAACCCTCTTCCTTAATAAACAACCATTTCAAGGGTTATTGGATACTGGAGCTGATGTTACTGTCATCTCCTCTTTACAGTGGCCAGTACAGTGGCCAAAAATGACAGTTTCTTCATTGTGGGGAATAGGAGATTCTGCAGCTGCTTGGCAGAATGTTCAAGAAATTAATGTTACAACATCTGTTGGTAAGTCCTTTTTCCTACAACCGTACATTCTAGATATTCATACTAATATTTGGGGTCATGATATCCTTTCTCTTCCTAATGCCCATTTGATTCTCT
This sequence comes from Laticauda colubrina, assembly GCA_015471245.1. NCBI lineage: Eukaryota > Metazoa > Chordata > Lepidosauria > Squamata > Elapidae > Laticauda > Laticauda colubrina. The sequence goes on from BLBF01000052.1 coordinate 4,636,807, forward strand.
TCCTCTTAAATGGCTCTGTTCTATGCCGGTTTGGGTAGAACAATGGCCATTATCAAAGGAAAAACGTGCTGCTTTACAATCAATTGGTTCAAGAACAATTGGCTGCTGGTCATATAGAACCTTCTAATAGTCCTTGGAACACTCCTGTTTTTGTTATAAAAAAGAAAAATGGGAAATGGCCTTTACAATGTGGTCTACCAAATCCTAACTTAATTCCTAATTTTTATAAATTATTGGTAGTTGATCTTAAAGATTGCTTTTTTACTATACCTTTGCAGCCTCAAGACAAAGAAAAATTTGCATTTACTGTCCTAGTTTTTAATAATAGCATGCCCACAAAATGATATCATTGGCGGGTGTTGCCTCAGGGAATGCTTAATTCCCCTACAGTTTGTCAATATTTTGTGGATAATGCCCTTCAACCCTTTCGGAATAAATTTCCTTCCTATTTAGTCTATCATTATATGGATGATATATTGATAGCAGCCCCGGATTTTGATGAATCTAAGTTGTTAAAAGAGTTAACAGATATTTTGGCACAACAGGGATTGTATATAGCCTCAATCAAAATTCAAAAGGTATAAACTTATACCTACTTAGAACATAGAATGTTGCACAATTTTTTCATTCCAATTCTTCCTGAATTACAAGTACAGAAATCATATACATTAGTACAATGGCAAAAATTACTTGGCATTATTAATTGGGCACGCCCATTCTTCTACATTACAACTGGTGATATGTTGCCCTTATTTCAGTCTTTGAATGGAGCACAATCACCAGGAAATCGAATTGTATTAACTGATCCTCAGAGAACATGCCTTCAAGAAACATTGAATAAGTTTAAGAATCGATATGTGGACAGGATCTCATTAGCATAGCTTTCACTTGTACAAAAGTTGAACATGAGCATTTGATGATGATTTCAGAATCATATCAGATAGCCTTTTCTCAATATGTGGGAAACTTGTTGTATTCTTTACCCAAGGATCCTAGAATAGTGGTTACTACTACTTTAAATCCGGCCTTTTCTTCTATTTTTGTGCAAAATCCTATTACTAAAGCTCTTACAGTCTTTACTGATGGATCACCTACAAGGGGTGTGGTTGTCTGGCAGATTCAACAACAATGGTATTCTAAATTTACTGCCAGGCAGACAATGTGCTGAGCTGGCTGCTGTGATTTTGGCTTTAAAATTGTTCAATGACCAACCTATTAATTTGATCGTTGATAATATGTGTATCAATTGTAGCTATGCAATCTCTTCCTTTTTCTTATTGTGCTCTCTCTTTGGATAAGAATTTGTTATCCTTGTTTTTATCTTTAAAGATTAGTTTGGAAACTCACTTGTATTCTTTGTATGTAGAACACATTCGAAGTCATACTCCCTTTACTAATGCCTTGACTGAAGGAAATCGAAAGGCAGATGAATCCTTAAAGGATGTTGCCTCTTTGTTTGTTGATCCTGTTGATAGTCATTCTTATTTTCATCAAAATGCCAAATCGCTTGCAAAGCAATTTAAAATTTCATTACCTCAAGCCCGGGATATTGTCTGTGCTTGTCCAGCTTGTCAGCAACTGGCAGTTCTCTTTCCAGTGGGTGTCAACCCACGAGGAACCCAAGCTAATCAAATTTGGAAAATGGATGTAACTCAGTTTTCAACCTTTAAGCCATACTGTTATCTTCACACATCTATTGACACTCATTCACATTTCCTTTGGGTTACTGTTTCAAAACATGAACATACTCCAGATGTTATTTCTCATTGCCTATCCTCTTTTGCTGTAATGGGTCAGCCTTCTCAATTGAAAACTGACAATGGCCCCGCTTATATCAGTAAGGAATTTCAAACCTTTTGTCAGAAATGGAATATTACTTTAGTGCATGAAATTCCTTACAACTCTCAGGGTCAAGCTATAGTTGAGCGAGCTCATCGTACTTTTAGGGCATTGCTTCAGAAACAATTACAAACTGAGTTTGGCCCTTACCATCTGCGAAAGATTCAAAATCTCATTGCTGTAGCATTATATATTTGAAATTATTTAACCTTTTTAGATTCTCTTGCAGACTCACCTGTTAATCTGCATTTTTGAACTGAATCTTTAACAAGGCCTTTGGTAAAGTATCGCCAAGCTCCAGATCCAACCTGGAAAGACCACCTGGGGTCGCAGTTACGCTGCCATGGAAGATCCTTCTACTGGACAAACAGCGGGGTTCTAGCACGCTTTGTTCATCTGTATCATGGCATGGCATCAGGGCCTTCACAACCTGATTCTGGATTTCAATCTTCATCTGAACACAGAAGTCTGTTTTCCAAGGTCAAAGTGCCCGCAACCCATCACTTGGGGTCAGTTTAAATCTACATATCAAGCTCAACAACAACTGCAACAGGCCTCATTTCCTGAGACTCCTGAAAATCTTGTTGCTGCTGTTTTTGCTATTATTACTGCTAATTCTGTTACAATTTTACTTTGTATTTTCTTGTTTATAGTTAATGGTGCTTCTGCTCAAAATGACACGTCTGTGGTTCGTCTTAACCCTAATTTGTGGGTTTGTCATGCCCAATACATGTTTTTGACCCATGGCACAAATATTACTTTATACTATGAGCCCTCAATGGCATTTGGTCAAATTTCTTTTACCCCTAATTTGATCATGTCTTCTACATTTATTGTCTCACAACTACAATCTTTTTCACACTCCTGGCTATTTTCTAAAACCCCTATGCAATTGAATTCTGTCCGTTGGTGTTACTTGAAAGTTAGTCAATTTACAAGGGGTCTGTGTTTCTGTTGTCACGTTAAACACACTTGGCTTCGTAATTGGTCTGATTATGATGCTGCCCAGCACATATTAAAAAATCTGGGGAATTATAGTTATTGTTCTGACTACTATTGGTTGTCAGGTACCTTTAATTCTTCTTTGCATGGAATTAATATAGCTCCTGATATGTATCCTGACAATTTTCCTATTTTTAATGCCTCTGATCAATCTAATACAGGATCGACATGTGCTAGTTGGCAGCTTAAGGATCCTAATATGTGGCTCTTTTTTGATAAATATCCCACTAATGTTCATCCTCAGAATTATCAATGTGCAGCTATAGGTTATTTTACTCTACCTGTTCAAATAGGTACGCTCCCATCAACTCAACAGCGGCGTTCCTCTCTGGGGCCTACATGTAATGATGAAGTCATTATTGACACACAACTGTCTTCTGGTTCTACATCTGGCCATGCATTGGCAGGGGCCGTTACAGGAGTCCTTACTCTAGGCTCTTATCCTGGCATAATTGCTCAAGAAAACAGATGATCTATTCTTGGTCTCACCTGCAGACTTGAAAAATCCATCAATGCTACTGCTGCTATTATTCGTGATTTGCGGCATGAAATAGAAGACTTAAATCAAGATGTCTTACAGCAGCGTTTTGCCATAGACTATCTTTTAGCCCATCAGGGAGGGTTCTGTAAGTTAGTTGGACACCGTGGATGTGCTGTGCATTTTCATTCTTTGAATAAAACTATTGAGGATGAGCTTGCCAATTTACAATCATACATTCAAAATAATATCCATGCTCATTACTCACCTTTTGAGTGGCTAACCAATTGGCTCCCTGATTGGTCTGGGCTCAGACAGTTTTTGTTTTATGTTATAATTATTATTATTGTACTAATTGCAACCTGTTGTTTTATTCAATGTATTCCAAATTTATTCACATTGTTTCATCCTGCTTCCCCCTCTCTTAATCCTCTACAATTGTGATAAATTCATAAATCTTTGAATCCTCCATTTAAAATAAAAAATGGGGATATGTAGAGTTGTAATTGCAGGAATGTTCTTATCTTGGATGGCAAACCTCAGATAAAGAATGTTTACAAACAATTACAACTCAAGCAAACAAAGTCACTAATCTAAAGAAGGATTAGAGAGAGGAAGTAAACATATGTTAGACTTTAGCTAGAGATAATTAATTGTGTCAATTACTATTATGCTAAACAGTAACGAAAGTTAAGCAGTAACCAAAGTTAACCAATGATGGAGGATAACTAAAAATGTGTATAAATGCAAGACTATACTCCAATAAAGTTCATCATGATTCAGTTGATCATGATCAAACACCTCGACTGCCTCGTCATTACAACAGTATGACCTGGCAATGCAACCACTTTCATTAACTTGACTTAAAATGCTATATGCAGCACCATTCACTTTTTTATTTTTAACTTTGCTTTTTTCATGACCACATAACCAATAGAATCTGGGGTCCCTGTATTCTCCAAATTTATTTTTATCATTATTATTAGTATCTCTGACACTTCATAGAAGAACGTTGTTTAGGAACGGTTAGTATTAACAAAGTTCTAGTGTTAAAGGAGGCAAGAGACCCTCCCTGAGAAAAGAACAGTAAGTTGTGTTCCAATATACAACACAAACGGTGCTTGAATTTACTGAACTAACAGATATTTACTGGCAAAAATATACTTAAGGGAGGAGAGAAATGCTTCCTGCTTATGCAACTTCACAAGGAAATAATAAAAGTATTGATATGGAATTATAACCTTTGCACTTTGTGTTCAACAGATAGAAGTGTGTGAATTAATATCAGTGCAACTTTCTAGGTGCTTCTTCAGAAAAGCCTCTATCCTGACCTCAAGCTATGGGACGAAAAGTGGCCATTATTGGGGCTGGAGTGAGCGGGCTGGCCTCTATCAAGTGCTGCCTAGAGGAAGGACTGGAACCTATCTGCTTTGAAAAAAATGAAGCCATTGGAGGACTTTGGCAATTCACAGTGAGTAGCACTAATTGAAATTTAAAATTCTGAAAAAAAACCATCAAACTGTAGTAATTCTGCAAGCATCAACAGAGAAGAACTTCACCTGAATCCAAAGATTCTGGAGTTTGGAGTTTTTTTCCTGTGTGCTGTGGGCCTCTTTTGCTTGTTCCACCAAAGAAAATGTGGGGATATTAAACTAAAATACAGGTCATCCTTGACTCACAACAGTTCATTTAGTGACTGTTCAAAATTACAACAGGACTGGAAAATGTGACTTATGACAAATAATTACATGTAATTTCATAGTTACAACCGTTGCAGCATCCCCATGATCATGTGATCAAAATTCAGATGCTTGGCAACTGGTTCATACTTATGACCATTGCAGTGTCCCAGGATCACATGATCACCTTTTGTGACCTTCTGACAAGCAACGACAATGGGGAAGCCAGGTTCACTGAACAACCAGGCAACTAACTTATCAACTGCAGTGATTCACTTAACAACTCAAAGTCGTAAAATGGGGCAAAACTTAACAAATGTCTCACTTAACAACATAAATTTTGGGCTCAATTGTGGTCGTAAATTGAGGACTAAGTATTATCTGTAACTGCTTTGCCTTCTAGATATCATGTTGCAATGATTAAAGTATTTTTAAAACAATACCCATGGTATAATAGGAAGATTCTATAGACCAGGGGTAGGGAAACTTGGCTCTTCTATCACTTATGGACTTCAACTCCCAGAATTCCTGAGTGAGCCATAAAAGGTTTCCCATCCCTGGCCTACTGTTTTTTTTCCAGTTGTGGGGGAAATCAATTTTTGACTTGAATGGGACTGTTTAATATGCAAATGTAGGATATATAAAGAATATAAAGAATAATAATATAAAGAATATGTCCTACATTTGTATATTTAACAGTCCTATTCAAGTCAAAAATTGATTTCCCCCACAACTGAAAAAGCAGTAGGCCAGGGATGGGGAACCTTTTATGGCTCACTCAGGAATTCTGGGAGTTGAAGTCCATAAGTGATAGAAGAGCCAAGTTTCCCTACCCCTGCTATAGACCAAAAAGAAAGCAAGGGATAATTTTGCTCTGAGCAACTATAAGCTGCTGTTTTTAAGTTATAAGCTAACTTGACTGTGGAGGAAAGATATGTACAAGAAGCAATATCTAACTACTGACACTGAGGTCAGAAGGGTCCAAGACAGGCAGACTAAAAAATGGGAAAATAAATAATAGATGAAGTTATGGGAGGTCTGGAGAAAAAAGATGGAGGAAGCATTATAAGTAACTCTTTGAGAAAGCTGCTCTGCTGCTAAATGCAACCAAGATTTCTGTGTGTCTTTCTTGGATGAGAAGTACAATACATGAACCTTGTCCAAAGAGCAGAGATCTATCACTTCCACCCTGAGACCAGCCCAACCCTACCAGCTCAACCAGAGAAGAAAATAATAGCTGGTCCAGCTCTTCAGGAAATTCTCATCCCTGCAGGCAGTTTTTCATGGATTTTGTTTATCCCAGACATCACAAGTTTGGAGGCAGCAGTCAGAGATTGTGGGGTTAGTGGGATTGCTCAAGTGAATGTTGGTTGAGAAGCTGGCTGTGACTCTTTCCAAAGTTGGCAGGGAGATAAAAACCCTGAATTGCCTACAGGCAGTCTGTAAAAAATTAGGAAACCTTTCTTTAATTAAGCATTGTTGAGAAACACTGAGAAAACAATGCTCTTCATATTGATAATTCCCATGGACTTAGCACCTTCATATGTTAAGATCTGTTCATATGTGGGTTAGACATATAAAAAATTACATTCAATTTAAATCATAATTTAAATTATAATAATTAATTTAATAAACAAAAACATCCAAAAGGTAGATGAAATGGACCACTAGGTCCTCTTCTGCTGTCAGTTTTCTATGTTTCTATAATGACATTCAGGATACACGCATTTAAGTGACTGTATGCACATTGACTTCACCATATTAAAACTCCTTTATAACCTTTCCTGTTTAATGAAGCACACAGAAAGCAGGCATTCTCTGCTTACAGAGAAGCTAGATATTCCCAGGATTAATTATATAGACTCCAATGCTCATCCCCAAATGACCTCATTTTGGGAATTACTAAAATGACATTCTCAAACACATTTTCACAGATAGGAAACATGATGTCAGTGTGTCACAGATACCATTTTTGTGTTCTTAAGCCTTCCTGCACTAAAAAATGTCATTTGGAATGTTAAAATCAAACAAATGAATACACAAACACATATCTAATTAATATTCACTTAATTATATTTATATGCTACTCATTTTGTTGCCCAAAGGAACTCTGAGCAGCTAAGGTCATTAAAATAAAGGTAACTACATATCAGTGGTCAGCAGAATTAAATAAAACCAGATTTATCCCATGACTAAAATAGATTACATATACTGTATAAAGGTAAAACTCAAAAAATTAGAATATCATGCAAAAGTTCATTTATTTCAGTAATGCAACTTAAAAGGTGAAACTAATATATGAGACAGACTCATTACATGCAAAGCAAGATAGTTCAAGCCGTGATTTGTCATAATTGAGATGATTATGGCTTACAGCTCATGAAAACCCCAAATCCACAATCTCAGAAAATTAGAATATTGTCAAAAGAATATTGTGAAAAGGCTCAAAGTATCCCACTCTAATCAGCTAATAAAGCCATAACACCGCAAAGGGTTCCTGAGCCTTTAGATGATCTCTCAGTCTGATTCAGTAGGAATCACAATCATGGGAAAGACTGCTGACCTGACAGTTGTGCAGAAAACTATCATTGACACCCTTCATAAGGAGGGAAAGCCTCAAAAGGTTATTGCAAAAGAAGTTGGGTATTCCCAAATTATCAAGGCACATCAACAGAAAGTTATGTGAAAAGGAAAATGTGGAAGAAAAAAGTGCACAAGCAGCAGGAATGATCGCAGCCTGGAGAGGATTATCAGGAAAAGGCCATTCAAAAGTATTGGGGACTTTCACAAGGAGTGGACTGAGGCTGGAGTCAGTGCATCAAGTGCTACAACACAGAGACAGATCCTGGACATGGGCTTCAAATGTTGTATTCCTCTTGTCAAGCCACTCCTGAACAACAAACAATGTCAGAAGTGTCTTACCTGGGCTAAAGAAAAACAGAACTGGTCTGTTGCTCAGTGGTCCAAAGTCCTGTTTTCTGAGGAGAGCAACTGTTGCATCTCATTTGGAAACCAAGGACCCAGAGTCTGGAGGAAAAATGAAGAGGCACACACTGCAGGATGCTTGAAGTCCAGTGTGAAGTTTCCATAGTCTGTGTTGATTAGGGGAGCCATGTCATCTGCTGGTGTTGGTCCACTGTGCTTCATTAAGTCCAGGGTCAACGCAGCCGTCTACCAGGAGATTTTGGAGCCCTTCATCCTTCCTTCCACAGATGAGCTTTATGGGGATGCTGACTTCATTTTCCAGCAGGATTGGCACCTGCCCACACTGCCAAAAGCACTGAAACCTGGTTCAATGACGGTGGGATTACTGTGCTTGATTGGCCAGCAAACTCACCTAACCTGAACCCCATAGAGAATCTATGGGGCATTGCCAAGAGAAAGATGAGAGACATGAGACCGAACAATGCAGAAGAGCTGAAAGCCACTTTTGAAGTATCCTGGTCTTCCATAACACCTTAGCAATGCCACAGGCTGATAGCTTCCATGCCACGCTGCATTGAGGCAGTAATTGCTACAAAAGGGGCCCAAACCAAGTACTGAGTACATATGCATTCTTATACTTTTCAGAGGTCAGATATTGTTCTGTGTACAATCCTTGATTTATTGATTGCATGTAATATTCTAATTTTCTGAGATTGTGGATGTGGGGTTTTCATGAGCTGTAAGCCATAATCATCACAATTATGACAAATCATGGCTTGAACTATCTTGCTTTGCATGTAATGAGTCCATCTCATATATTAGTTTTACCTTTTAAGTTGCATAAATGAACTTTTGCACAATATTCTAATTTTTTTAGTTTCACCTGTAAATAGTAGGCTGCCTTGTAAAACACTTTCAAAAATGATTTTTAAATGCTTATAATCATTTTATTATATTATGTAAAACCATTGTACAGGACATTCCTGAAAAGGGAAGGAGCAATGTTTACAGATCTGTGGTGAGCAACACGTCCAAGGAAATGACCTGCTTCAGTGACTTCCCATTTCCAGAGAGCTGTCCTAACTATCTACATCACTCCTTAGTCCTGGAGTACCTCAAGGATTATGCTAAACATTTTCACCTATTGGACTGCATACAGTTTAAGGTGAGGGGGAAATTGATATTTCTACAACAGTCAGAATAGGTTTTCAACCACTAGGATATGTTAAAAATATTAGGATTCCACTATACTAGAGAGATGCCATAGAGCCATAGAATCATAGGGCTGGAAGGGACCTGCTCTGGGTTATACCACATCTTGTAAAAACCTGGAGTTTACCATTTAGATTGGCTTACATAGAAAAAGAGACACCCTGCTAGATGTGGATAGCAGTAAGAGATTTGTACTAAACCGAGAATTTCTTCTGAATGCTTAATATTCTTGTTAACTTGTATGCGAAGTTGTTGTTTTTTGAAAAGTTCTACTCTCTTATCTAGTAATCTTCACAAGTCTCAATAGAACACAAAATAACAACAAAATTGGGAATGTCATCACTCTATAATGATGCCGAGTTATTTTGTTTTGTTTGGGGGTTATACAAGACTAAGGTATACAGCATCAGGAAACATCCAGATTTCACAACTACTGGACAATGGGTGGTCTACACAGAGGCTAATGGAAAACAGGCATCAACTGTCTTTGATGCAGTTATGATTTGCAGTGGCCTTTATACAGAAGTTAATCTACCCTTAGCTTCTTTTCCTGGTGAGTTTTGAACAAATTTGCTAAATACAACTAAGCTAATGTGATTGTGGTTCCAGCTATTAAAAAAAAAACTGATCTTGCTGTTTTGTAGTGCCAGGTTGATTCAAAATAAAATTGATTATCCATTATTTGATCATGGGTGAAAAAGCCAAGTGCATTGTTTGGGGGGGAGGGGACAAAGATGACCTTAAAATAGTACAGGACTCATGCTGATGACTTCTACGCTTAACAAAGGTGACATGCTGTATGTGGGTCTACTTAGTCTAGAAATTGTTCATATAAAAATCAAGAGCCAAACTGGTTTGGGGGGGAATGCAAAGAGCCCATATGACATAGGTCCATGATGGTGAACCTATGGTACGCATGCCATAAGTGGCACACAGATCCATTTGTGTCAGCACACAAGCCACAGGCAAACTTACCTCACTGCACATTTGTGTGCCTCACAGCTGATTTTCGGCCAGTTTGAGGCCTTTTTCAGCCTCCCAAAGGCTTGAAAAAAAGCTTTACAGGCCAAAAACTAGTCCCGATTTGTCACTTCCGGTATTCAGCCTCAAATCGGCTGAAAATCAGCTGTGAGGCGCAGTGTAGGTAAGGGGGCGGCGGGTGTGGGTGGGTGGAGTGTACATGCATAGGGGAATGGGGGGTGCCGATTGCCTTCTGGGTGCTGGCATGCAAGGGTAAGTGTGCAAGCGCGCGCATAATTTTTGGCACAGGAGCCCAAAAAGGTAAGCCATCGCTAATATCAGTACTCAAATTATTGCACTGGCTGCTTTGTTCGTTTTCTGGCAAAATGCTGGTTGTAACTACTACAAAACTTTGGTCCAAGCTGGTTGAGAGAATGTTTTTTTTAAAAAACAAATTTTATTAGTTTTTAAAGACAACACACAAACAAACAAAACATAAAACCTAATAACATAAAATCCCTTTTCTAAAAACTGCTTATTAAATTTTAACAAAACAAATAAAACATCTTATTTGAATACAACATAGTTCCAGATTATCACACATGCATATCTTATTTATTCTTTTTCCAACTTCTCCTTTTACCAAAATTTCTATATCTCTTTATTCATTGTACTTATCCTTTCATCTGTCTTGTTTACAATTTCATTATTCTTTTCTAAGTTTCTTCCAAAATTTTATTAATTCTCAATAAATGTCAGCCTTCAAGATCTTCTACTATTGCTTTGCATCTTTCGACTGCCATAAGTAACGGGGGGAGGAAGGGAAAGTCTGGGAAGTGAGCTGGAGGTGTTAAATTCTTCTGTTGTGTAAATGGGGGGGGGGGAAGCATACAATAGAGTTAGGTTTCTATTTCTCGCTTAGCTTTTTTTTCTCTGCGCAACTGCAACCCGTTATCAAAATATGCCAAGGTCAACGGACAGAGGCCTCATCATCACCTGAAGATGCCCACATGATCATATTCACAACTTCTAATTGGAAGTGTCATCTGAACTATTGGGGGTGGGAACATTTCCATCACTTTGTATATGTGAATTGCACGCCTAATTTCTCAGATTCAGAATTCTTTGGTTGCTACCACTTCACTTTCAGTAAAAGATAACTTTTCTCTAAACTAAAGAGTCTAAGTATTTCTTTCCTGGATTTTGAATGGAGCTCCGCCTGACATTATTCTGAATCTGAGAAATTAGGCGCGCAATTCACATATACAAAGTGATGGAAATGTTCCCAGCCCCAGTAGTTCAGATGACACTTCCAATTAGAAGTTGTGAATATGATCATGTGGGCATCTTCAGATGATGACAATAAGCCGGACAATAAGCTAACTTAACAAACAAAAACACTAAACATGAAAACAAAACTTTTTTTTGGAAAGCGGCTTAATCCTGGGTTAGAATCTTTTTATACAGACATAAATCAAATTCATGCTCACCTTATATACTATTTCATATCTCATTTGTCATTCTACATTTTCTATATGTTTTCTCCCCTCTTTTCACTCTCTTAATTCTATTTTATTTATTTTGTCTCAATTTAAATCATTTTAGTTGTATCTTTTGTCCATTTTTTTTCAATTATCTATTTTTTCTTTTCTCTTTACTGCAAAATTTCTCTGTAATCATTGGTTGAAGTATGATGACTTTTTATCTTTCCCCTAGATTTAACATTTAAAATAATATATAATTTCCATAATGATTCTGCTTAGTGCATTCTACATAGTACATTTTAAAGTAATAAAAAAGAGAAAAAAATAGTAAGCTTATAGTATAGTAAAAACAATGTTCCATAGCTAATTAAACTCTTTTAGACATTTTACACATTCCCTTTAATATATTGTTAACTCATATAATATTCCAATTTTCTAACTATTTCCAGTACAAATACTACAATGCAATCCTGTGCACTTTTGCAGAATCTCTACTTTAATTACATTTTACCCTTTGTCTCTAAAAAAACCCTGTTTTTTAACATCTTGTTTTAAGTCTTTATAACTTCTCTTCCCTTTTCCCCTTCCTCTCTTATCCAGTCTAGTCTTTTTGTCCCCCCATCTCTCAATCTCCACCCTCTTGGTCTCCCCTCTCTGTTGTATTCCTCTTTTCTGTTGCTTCCTGACATTGTATCAATTTTTCACCTTATTTTTCCCTTTCTTGGTTGTTTTTTTAAATCTTGAATTCTCCATTTTCTTTCCCTTTCCCTTTTCTTCCTCAACTAAAATTATTTGTCCATTAAAGATGGCTTCTTCTTCTTCTTCATCCCAGCTTTCTTGTTGTTGTAATTCCTGGTAGGTAGAAATTGCCATTTCTAAGAAGTGGAAAACAGATCTAGAAGAGCTCTTGCCTTCTTGTTCCTCTTCTTTTAACTTTTTATATTCTATTTTCAATTCTTCAACAGATAATGCCATTGTAAGATATATTTTTTTTAAAACAACCCAAATGATTTTAGTCTTTCAAAAAATAGTTTCTAAGAGTCCCAAAGTCACAAAGCAATCCAAATCAACACAAACTGTTTCATTTAGCACTTTCTTCTTTTTGTACTATCTTTTCCTGGGGTGAAATTTAATGACACAGTTCCAAAGTAATTTTTTAAAAGTCTTATTGCCGTTATCTCTGATCTTAAAAGTTCCAAGCTGTCTCCTCCAACAAAATCTTAGTATATATTCTTTGCCTCTCCCTTCCCACTTATAGCAAAAAAAAAAAAAGAAAACTTTTAGTTTTTCATTCCAATGTTCAGAAATCTTAATATCCCCTTGGCTTTAATTTCAGATTTAATTACCTTCTATGCCAAAGCAGGTTTTTCCGATTTTCATCTGCTATTTCCGTAGGGAAGGAGAGTAAGAAGAAAAAAAACCTTTCCCTTTAACTTTTCTCCGCCGCTTTTAACAATCTTGTTAGAAAACAATGTATCCTTTAAAAAGTTGAACCTCCAGAATAAAGATGTAGCTTATTGTTCCAGTTTAGCCAAAAACTTTCACTTCTTCAAACTTCCTCCTGCACAATCTTATCCGGCTGAAAGCTTCTTTGTGCTGGCTATTGCTGACCGCCGCTCCACCGCCTTGGGAAAAGGGAGTTAAACCAGCTGAGAAGGGGGATTGTAATTCCCCCAGACCCCTGCCCAGATCTCCCCTGTCTTCGATTATGGGTAACCATAGCCTCCAAATCCACCCGGATCGGGGGCATCTCGGCAGCGAGCGCAGCAGGAACCGCGCACGATCGTGGATTCCTGCCACCGCCGAAGCCTTGCAACTGGAAGTTTTCTAGAGAATGTTTCTTTTTATAGGAACTTTGCTGACAGCAGTGATGACATTTACCTACAGGGGTTTCATCTGGCATTGACTAAGGTCAAGCCTTCTTGGCTGACACTTCCAATTCTTTGGAATGTTTTTCCTGCAGAGTTCAGGTTCCTGATGTTTCCATTAACTTAAAAAAAAGTCCTTAAAACACATTTTGGTTGATAACTGTTGCTTAATTGTTTATTATTCATTTTATTTGCTTCACTTGTTTTCTGGCTTTTAATTGTTATTTTATCTATCTAACATCAAGATAGTTGTAAAACAGATTAAACTGCCAAGACACTTTAGAGGCCAACTACACACCAACTTAAAATAATAATACAGGCAATCCTCAATTTATAACAGTTAATTTAATTATAACAGACACTATAAAAGCAACTTATGACCCTTTTTCAGTTATGACCTTTGCAGTATTCCCTCAATCTTGTGATTAAAATTCAGATGCTTGGCAACAGATTCATTCAGCCAGATTCATAACCATTGTTGTATCCCAGGGTCATGTGATCACTTTTTGTGACCTTCTCAGAAGCAGAGTAAATGTGGAAACCTGATTCACTTAACCGGATTACTAATTTATTAACTGCAGTGATTCACTTAACAACTGTGGCAAGAAAGGTCATAAAATGGGCAGAAACTCACTTAACAAATGTCTCACTTAACAACAGAAATTTGAGGTTCCATTGTGGTCATAAGTTGAGGACTACCTGTAGTCTTCCCACTGTCTTCCATAGGGGATTAGCAGAAGAAACATGCCCAACCATCAGTGGCATTCAATCAATCAAAATGGAGTTGGAAGGGGCCTTGGAGGTCTTTTAGTCCAACCCCCTGCTCAAGCAGGAGACCCTATCCCATTTCACAGGTGGCTGTCCAGTCTTTTCTTAAAAACCTCCAGTGATGAAGAGCCCACAATTTTTGAAGGCGAGCTACTCCACTAGTTAATTGTCCTCACCATTAGGAAGTTTCTCCTTAGTTCTAGGTTGCTTCTCTCCTTGACCAGTTTCCATCCATTGTTTCTTGTCTTGCACTCTGGTGCTTTGGAAAAGTAAGCTGACCTCCTCCCCTTTGTGGCAGCTCCTCAAATATTGCTATCATATCACCTCCAGTCCTTCTTTTCTCTAGACTGGCCGTATCCAATTCCTGCAACTGTTCTTCATATAAGTTTTTGTCCCCAGGCCCTTAATTATCTTAGTCACGCTTCTCTGCACTTTTTCCAAAGTCTCAACATCTTTTTTGTAATATGGTGACCAAAACTGGATGCAGTATTCCAGGTGTTGTTTTATTAAGGATTTATAAAGAGATACTAATACTTCACATGATTTTGATTCTGTGCCTCTGTTAATACCACCAAGGATTTTATTAGCTTTTTTAGCTGCCACCGCACACTGCTAACTCATGCTTACAGTAAGTGATCATCCACTAGGATTTCAAGGTCCTTCTTACAGTTACTATTTTTGAGACAGGTTTCAACTAACCTCTACTTATGCCATTGGTTTTGCCTGCCTAGGTGTAAAATCTTGCTTGTCTCCAAATTAAATTTTCATGTTGTTGGATAGGGACTATTGTTCAACTCTGTCAAGATCTTTTTGGATCCTGAGCTTGTCTTTTGGGATGTTGGCTATTCCTGCCAGCTTAGTGTCATCTGCAAATCTGATGAGTTCCCCTTTTATTCCCTCATCCAAGTCATTTATGAAGATATTGAAGAATACTGGGCCTAATACTGAATTTTCTGATATCCCACTGCTTATTTCCTTCCATGTAGATGTGTTACCATTAAGGACTACTCATTGAGTACAGTTTGTCAGTAATCACTGTTGGGACTATCCTGGATCATACTAAAATTTCCTTTCCAGTCTTGGCATATATAATTTGAACAATAAATAGCCAGTGGTGAAAGATATAGTGTTATGTGGTCTGGGCAAAAAGCAATTTTATTACATGTTTTTGCCATATGAGAATTGCTATGTTCCCCATATGCTTGCTTATTTTCAATGGGAAGAATGATTCCAAAATATTTTTCTCCCATGAAGAACAGCAGACCCAGAAAGCAGAGAAGCAATTATAGTGGGAATTATACTAAGGATAAAGACCTAAAGCCACCTTATCTCACCTGTTGTCTTAGTCTACCCCATTTCCACCCATTGTAGCTATTTATGTTCTCAAAATTACACAATTCCCATTATATCCTTTTTGGATTTCAATTTTTTGTAGATGAGAGATGGATCATTACAATCACTGCCTGAGGCAGAAGAATTAAATGATATTACAGACAACAAAACAAGTTGCCTTCTTACATGGAAAAAAAACAGAAGGAAATTAGTCCCATTTACAGTTGAATAAATCTGATAATATCAGAGCTTTAGTGGACCTGGACTATGTAGTCCAGCATAATGTTGCCAATAGATCCAACCAAGTGCTTCTAAAAAACTTTAGTGAGTCAATATAGAAAAGGAAATTTTAAGGTGTTGCATAGAGGTGCTATATTTGCAATCAGATGCTTTGAAGCCCCTTTAAGAGGATTAAATCCAAGGTTTTGGGCAGCCTTTTTGCATACAATTTTAAAAATGGGCTGTGTAGCTATGGTACAGTATTTCCTCTAACTCTCTTGGCAGATAGCCTCTGATATATATGAATAAACACTATAAAGTTTAATAAAGAAAAGAACCTTTGGCACTGTATAGAGTAGCTGGTAATAATGGAAAAAAGAACTGTTTTATTGTCAGGGAGAAATGTGTCATGAAACATCATTGTCTTCTCTCTCATTTTACAGGATTGGAAAACTTTAAAGGTCATTACATGCATAGCTGGGAATACAGAGATCCAAAAGGGTTGGAGGGTAAAAAAGTTCTGATACTTGGTGCTGGGAATACTGGAGGAGATGTTGCTGTGGAAATGAGCCGCACAGCTGCCAAGGTATCATTTGTTGAATCAATGACTGCTATGCTCCTACTCTTCAGTAGGAAATAAGTGGTCATCTTGGAGTCATCATCATCATTACACAATATCAATTTTAAAAGAGCAAAGTCAGAATCAGTGAAGCACAGTTTTGCCATATCTCTAGTGCAAAGACAGGGTCTACTTGGTGCTCTTTCACTCTTCCTTTCATGAGGAGTCATATGCTAAGTCAGGGGTGGAATTCTACTGGTTCTATAGAACCAGTTGTTACGATTCTGCACAGTTCAGAGAACCAGCAAATCATGCCCCTGGCTCTCCATCAGCCCCTCCCCTCCCCAACAGTCCTTATCGCGTATGCACAACATCACGCACATATCCGACATCGCTGCGTTCTTCCCTGCCCAGTCACTCCTTTACGTAATTCTTTTTTAAATTCCCTCCCAACGATCAGCTGTGCCGGGATTCCCCTCGCTTACTTACTGCTTCACCCAGGAGGCTTCCCAGAGAACCAGGAAGGCAAAAAATGGAGGACCCTTCTCTGTTTTTTGCCTTCCTGGGCCCCAGGAAAGCTTCCTGGGAGCAAACCCCCCCCAGAGGCTCCCTTGAGGCCCAGGAAGCCCCAAAACAGAGTGCATGGGGGGCTGCATGCCCCCCCCATACTCCATTTTTTTCCTTCCTGGGTCCCAGGGAAGCCTTCTGGAAGCAAAAACACCTGAGGCCCAGGATGCCCAAAAAATTGGGGGGGGAGGTTTGCTGCCAAAGAAAGAAGCCACGCCCACCCAGTCACATGGCCACACCCACCTAGCCACACCCACCTAGCCACACCCACAGAACCAGTTGTTACAAAATTTGAATCCCACCTCTGTGCTAAGTGCATGACAAATAAACATTAGATACAACTTTTATTACCACAGTATTTTCTTTTGAGTTGCTGACTATGACTGCCATAGCTATTTCAACAAAGCTGGTCGAAGCACATGCATCTCCTGAAAGCTTTCATTTTATCTGTTTTCATGGTGTTACTTTAGTTGTTTTCCATTTTCTCCAAGTATAGGTCTAAAGGCTTTGTTCAGAAAAATATTTCTGGGTTGCAAAATTCTAACGAAAGGTCTGGTGGTTGATAAACAGCACCTAAATGTTCCTGTTCTAAAATTTCATAATGATTCAATCAAATGTTCCTTGACTGCAGTAGTCCTTGATTTAAAACCATTCATTTAGTGATGGTTCAATTACAATGGCACTGAAAAAAGTTACTTATGTCTGTTTTTCACACTTACGACTGTTGCAGGATCCCCATGGACATGTGATCAGAATTTGGATGCTTGGCAAATAGTTCATATTCATGATCATTGCAATGTCCTGAGCTCATGTGATCAACTTTTGCAACCTTCTGAGAAGCAAAATCAATGGAGAAGCCAGATTCACTTAACAACCATATTACTAATTTTACAACTGCAGTGATTCATTTAATATCTATAGCAAGAAAGGTTGTAAAATGGGACAAAACTTACTTAAGAGCTGTTTCACTTAACAACAGAAATTTGGTCATAAGCTGAGAACTCTCTGTATTTCAGAATTATTGCCCCTCTTGCACTGCTTTCTAATTGTTTCTTGAAAATATTGCCAAAAGATTAGCTTGCCATATTCTGTAGCCCCTTATAGGTCATGCATTATTAGATATTACTTATGTCCTTAGTTGTAAGCCTAATACAATATTGCTCTTCCATATCATGTGCCTCCATGGGATATTGATTTTTTTACCTTTTACTGCTAGACTAGATCACTTCCCACTCATCAGTAGTTGGAGAGTTTCTAAGAATGCTCGTTTCAGTTTTTCGCCCCTTAGGTCTTTCTCAGCACCAGAAATGGAGCCTGGGTAATAAGTCGGATGTCAAAAGCTGGCTGGCCTTATGATATGGTCTTCCAAACTCGATTTCAATACTACATTCAAAGACTTCTTCCTATCAGCATTAGGGACAAGTTATTGGCAAATAAATTCAATCAATGGTTTAACCATAAGAATTATGGATTAATCCCTATTAAAAGGTAATCTCTTTTACTATGCATAACATTGTATTCGCCGAATGCTGAATTTACTTACAAAATATGAAGTCTGCTAGTAAACAAAAACTAATTTGCTATTTGCAAGACAAATTTTCTTTTCCCAGTGCATTTTTAACAAACTTCGCTTCCTCAAGGGAAATATATACTGTTAAAATTGCTAGCTAGACCAGTGGTTGCCAACTGGTGGGCTGCGAGAAAATTTTGGTGGTCCGCAGAGAAATGTCACCCCCAGAGCACCCCCAAAGCAATTAATCCAGGCTGCGCAGCCACCCACATGGCCTGTAGGAACCCTCCCCACCCATTCACTCCTTATCTGGCAAACTTGCTGCTAAACTGTTATTTTTCCTTTTTTTTCCCCCAACCATCAGCTGTTCTGCTGTGCTGGGAGATTTAGATTAGCTAGAAAGCAGGAAATCATCAGATAGCTAGTCTTTAGATCTAGTCTTTTAAGCATAGCCGAAACTTCCTTAGGTCTGAAGCTTCTATTATTCAGTGCAGACTCACTGCAAGCAAATTTTATGTGACAGACTCAGGTAGCCAATAGATAGATCTCTGAATGATTCTGTGAACAACTCAATCTGCCTGCCTGCTTTGCCCGATTTTGGGTAAAAGTTGCTCTTTTTTAATAAAAAATCAATATTTACATACATGGTATGTTGTGAGTTAATTTTATGAGTTTGCTTACTAGAAAATTTTATGAGTTTGCTTACCAGCAAATTTTATGTGACAGACTCAGGTAGCTGATGGCAGATAGATAGATCTCTGAATGAATCTGTGAGCAACTCAATCTGCCTGCCTGCTTTGCCTGATTTTGGGTAAAAGTTGTTCTTTCTTTATAAAAAAATATCAATATTTACATAAATATTTAAAATATTTACATACAGGCCATGCCTAGCCAGTCACATGACCACCAAACCATACCCACAAATTAGGCCACACCCACAGAACCAGTTGTTAAGAAATTTGAATCCCATCCCTGCCTCTGTGTGTTTGTGTGTGTGTGAGAGAGAGAGAGGGGGGGGAGGGAGGGAGGGAGGGAGGGAGAGAGGTTAAATCTCTCTCTCTCTCTCTCTTTCTCACTCTGTCTTTCCCACCAAATTCAACGAGCCACCATCAGTCAAAATTCATATTAGTGGTCCCCGGGATTTAAAATTATGAGTTTGGTGGTCCCTGAGGTCCAAAAGGTTGGCAACCCCTGAGCTAGACTATTTGTTGATTTTTGAGCCTTTTCCCAAAGTGTTCTGTGAACTATGTTCCAAAAGAATTCTCAGATCCATATTGGGCAACTTGTTGCTTATGATACACACAATTTTTTTTTCTTTCTCAGAAAAACAGATTGTTGAACTGACCACTAACTCTGTTACAAAAGGCATTAAAGGCAGGGTATCATTTGCATATTGATGATTAAAAGAAATGAATTTCAAAATGTTAGAACTCATCTCACAAAGAAGAGATTATACCTATAGGCCCCTGTACCAAATCTATCACCCAGACTGATCTGTTAACAATTTGATTGCTCATCTGCTGATAAACCAGCCAGTCATCTACTTACCGTAGGTCACTTCTCATATCTTATTTGGCAGATAATCTATGTCTAGCCATACTGAAACATCTGAGATAAAATTAGGAGGAGAAAAAAATTTCTATAGCAGTTGATGGCAAACCAGACTAGCATTAAAATTCTGCTGTCTTCTATCTGCTATCTAATTCTACCAATTGAAGAACATCATTTGGAAGTATTTAATATCCAAGCAAGCAATTACAGTAAGGGAGGTGGTGGAAGTGGGAGTAAAAAAGCATGCTGACATTTTTTGTGTATGCAGCGTGAGTCAATATGAATAGGTAAGTCTTTCAGAAGAAAAATAGGATAATACCAGAAAATGGGACTAGGCTAATGGGGATAGTTGAGCTAACAGTGCTTCTTTCTTTCTATTTTTGTTCTTTCCAACAGTTCATTGTCAAACATCATTATAAATGATGAACTGCCCATCTGCATCCTCTGTGGTTCAGTGGTTGTAAAGCCAAATGTGAAGAGGTTTACTGAGACTTCTGCCATATTTGAAGATGGAACTGTAGAAGAAAATATAGACATGGTCATTTTTACTACAGGCTATTCTGCTTCATTTCCTTTCCTGGAAGAATCTGTTCGCAATGCTTGCAAAAGTAGTGCATTCCTTTATAAACAAATATTCCTTCCTCACTTGCAGAAGCCCACACTTGCTTTCATAGGTTTTATATCAGTAACGGGATCTATTTTACCACCAGCGGAACTTCAGGCTCGCTGGGTTACAAGAGTGTTTAATGGTAAGGCTAATCTATAAACAGCCTTTATGTTGCTTTCCAATTTAACATTATTATTAAATGTAATACTAAAATATTCTCAGATTTGTCTGCACCCATGTGAGCTTTAAATTTTATGAAGCCAAAAATCATAGAAATCTCATGACAATGCTACATTGTAATTAAATGGCATGTTAGTTTCTAGAATGCCAGCTAAGCAACTGGCCTCTTTATTATGAGATCCATAAAAACACAATTAGGGAGATCTTGCAAATGCATTTTTGGAGCTCATACCTTTCATAAGTTTACCCCTTATTTTCAAGATGGTCCAGATCCATCTTTATTTGCTGTATTAATTTAGTATAGTTGTCTTATTTGCTGTTAGCCACATTCCCAGGTATTTAACTTTTTTAGTTATCTGCATTCCATCTTTTCCATCAGTTTGGTTTTCTGTTTATTTGTAAGATTCTTTGTCAATAATTTGGTCTTTTCCTTGTTTATTTTAAGTCCTATCACCGCACCAAACTCTTCTGTTTTTTAAATTAATTTGGGTCCTGTTTCTAGGGGTTCCTCCAAAATAAATACTAGGTCATCTGCAAATGCTTGTACTTTGAATTGTTATTTTTTTTTTATCTTCAAGCCTTTTATTTCTGGGTCTTGTCTAGTCTGTCTAAGTAAGACTTCCAGGATTAATATAAATAAAAGGGGGGGATAATGGACACCCTTGTCTTATACCCTTGTTTATGTTAAAATTTTCTATTATTTCTCTGTTTATTATCACTTTTACCATTTGGTAGGAATAAAATGCTTGGATCATATTTACAAAGTTTTCACCAAAATTCATGCTTTTCAATTGTAGTTTCATAAATTGTCAGTTCATATTATCAAAGGCTTTTTGTGCATCAAAAAAAATCAATGCTGTTTTTTGGGGAGGACTTCGTACTATTCCAATATGTTCATAATAATCCTTGTTTGGTTCGCGGGAATGAGACTCAGAGATCAGCGTAACTTCAGCTCTTTTATTTAGTTCTTAAAGTCCGATCTAACCAGGAGCTGTGGTAGCTCTTTTTATAGAGAGCTGCTCGCGGATCGTGTCCAATGACGGCTACTTGTTTTTCTCACCGCTTGTATTGGCCAATCATAGCCCTGCTATCATTGGCCAATCAGCATCGAGAAAAGTAGCCAATCAGCTTCGGGTATTTATTGTTCAATAGGAATAGCCTATTTGAAGTATGTTAATATGGAACACCTCTCCCCTCTTGGTACGGTCCTACTGTATGTAGTCACGTAAGTGGGCAGGGCTTCTAGGTTGCCTAGTTGACCTGCGCAGTTTAGTTGTGTCATCGTCTTCAACGGGTTCGGACAGAATTGCTGTTTCTCCTGTCCGTCTCTGTCGAACCTCCTGGAAGGTAGAGTCAGCCATGCCACTCACGCTCGGCCTACTCAGGCTGGTACAGTCAGCACGGCTGCTCCTTTTTGAACAAGCATCCAGGTCTACTTGTGTTTCTTGTTCCTCGTCAAAGACTTCTTACAGGTAGGTCACTGTTTTTTCTTGCATTTATTTGGGAATGTTTTTTATTGTGATTATTTTGATTTTCTGCGGTTTCTTTTTCTATCGGGGAGGTTTCTTTTTCTACCGGAGGGTTTCCCCCCCACTTATTTATTACTGAGGGTTTCCCCCCCTCTGGTTGATTTGTTGCTGGTTTTGTGTAGTTGTTGTGATGTTGTTGGTGTGTGTGTGTGTTGTTCTTCATGTCTGGGTGTGTCAGTGGTGCATTGTAGTGTGCGTGACCGTAGTTGGTCAATATGGCTCAAAGCATAGGCAGTGAAATATTTTTTCCGGGCCGATGGATTAGGCTATAATTGTATGCCGCCAGAAATTCGGACCACCTTGTCATTCTCGGTGACAGTATGTTAAGGGTGGCTCTGTTTCCAGAGAGTATACCTAAAAGGGGTTTGTGATCGGTCACAAGGGTAAAAGTCCTACCGTAAAGGTATTCGTGGAAGTGTTTTACGCTGGATATAGCCGCCAATGCCTCTCTGTCAAACTGGCTATAGTTCCTTTCAGTTTTTGAGAGGGTCTTTGAGTAGAAGGCAATGGGGGCTTCTCTTCCATCCGGCAGGACATGGCTAAGCATGGCCCCGACGCCAAACGGTGATGCATCGCATGTAACTGTAAGGGGTAATGTCTCGCTGTATTGCATCAATACCGCATCGGAGGTGATGAGGTCCTTTATCTTCTGGAACACTGTCTCTTCACGTCATCCCCAGGTCCAGATGACCGATTTGTCTAGGAGTCTATGTAGAGGTTCCACCGTAGTTGCCTTCTGTGGCAGAAAGACGTGGTAAAAGTTTATAAGTCCCAGAAAAGCTTGTAATTCAACCTTATTGTTTGGTCTAGGCACCTCTTTGATTGCCTTGATCTTTTTTTCTGTGGGGTGGATGCCCTCTTTATCAATTTGGTACCCCAGGAATTCGACTTTTGATGTGGTCAATTTACACTTTTCTTTTTTTACCTTGAGTCCCGCTTTTTGGAACCTTTGCAGGACCTCTCTGAGGTGGGCTTCTAATTGTCTCTCGTCGTTAGCTGAGACGAGCACGTTGTCAAAGTATGGGACTACTCCTTTTATCCCTTGTAATAGCCGCTCCCTTAGGCTTTGGAAGTCCCCCGGTGCTACGCTGACTCTGAATTGTAATCTTGTACATTTGAATACTCCCCTATGCGTCACAATCGTTTGAGCCTCTGCTGTTTCCGGGTCTACTGGCAATTGCTGGTAAGTTTGGGCAAGGTTGAGCTTTGCGAAAACCTTGCCCCTTCCCAGGGGGTGTAGTAGGTGTTGCACTACTGGAACAGGATATGCACTTTGCTGTAGTGCATGGTTCAGGGTAGCCTTGTAGTCCCCACAAATTCTCACGGACCCATCCGGCTTAACTGGGGTCACGATTGGGATCTCCCATTTAGCATGGTCAATTGGTTCCAGGATGCCTTGTTCTATAAGTTTGTTTAATTCTTTGTCAATTTGGGGTTTTAATGTGAAGGGGACTCGCCTCGCCTTCAGCCTAATTGGAGCTATGGTTGGATCTAAATTGAATGAGATAGGGGACCCTCGGTACTTGCCTAACTTTCCATCGAAGATGTCCTGGAACTCTCTCATCAGGTTCTCCTCCCAGTCTGCATCGGTGATGCGTTTAATGCCGGTCACTCCGATTCCTAGGGGCTCGAACCACTCGAGTCCCAGTAGGCTTGATCGGTTCTGGTCTACGATGGTTAGCGGCAATATTTTTTGGTGTTCCTTGAAGGTTACCTGGAAGTGTCCAAGTCCGACTACTGGTATTCTGGTAGACTTTTAAAATCAGTGCTTGTTGTTCCAATTCGGCTTTGCCAATGTGCGGTACTAGTCTTTTGATGGTATCCCAGGATACGATCGATAGGTACGATCCAGAATCAACCTCCATTTTGCATTCTTGCCCCTCGACTCTGACCGTCACATGTACCTTTCGGCCATTAGTCACGTTGGAATGGCCGATGGTAATGGTCTGATGTGTTTCTTCTTTCCTGTAGCTCTCGCTTGGCCGCTTCCCTTTGCCTTCACGATTTTCTCGGTTCCACATCGTCCTCTCTTTCTGTCTCGGGGGTGTGTTGTTCCTTTTTCTGGGGCTGTAATGTCTGCGGTTTCTGCATACACATGCAATGTGGCCCCTCCGTTCGCAGTACCGGCAAACAGCATCTAAGAAATGGCACTCCGAATGGGGGTGGTCTCCTCTGCAACTGGCACACTGGAATCTCGACTTATGACCATTTTTCATTTGCCGCTCTCGCTCAGCCTGGAGCCTGTGGATTTCCTCTTCCTCGTCCTCATTGATTCCAGACAATCTGCTGTCTGTGAAATGTGCAGCGGTCTTGTGTGTGCTTTCTATTTTCTTCTCGGTGCCCTGATTTATTTCAGTTGACGTCTTTGGTGGTTTGGCATTCATTTGCTGCATTTTTGCTGCTGATTTTTTGGTTGCTTCTGCTGCCGTGGCTTCAGCAATAGCCTCGGTAATGGTGATCTTTGGTCGGGTCAGCAGTCGGCTTTGTAGGGTAAGGTCTCTCAGTCCAAGTACCACGCGATCCCTCATGGCTTCATCCATGTTCAGGAATTCGCATGCTCCTCCGATGTCCCTGAGAGCAGCTACAAAATCTGCGATGCTCTCACCTTCCTTCTGGTCCCATTTATAAAATTTGTGTCTCCTGATGAGGCTGGAGACGGTCGGTAGTGAGCCCTCAGCAGCTTCTCCAGGTCCGGCCAGGCCATTTGCTTAATGTCGTCTGGTTTTGCTAGTGCCTTGGCCATCTTAAACACTGTGTGCCCACAGTGTGTTAGGAATACAGCTTTTTTGCGATTGTCCGAGATTCCTTGTAGGTCGTTACTCTCCAAGAACATGAGGAATCTATCGATGTAGGATTCCCAGTCCTCTGCTGCTGGGCTGAAGGGTGCGGGTGACGAGTTGGTTCCGGCCATTTCGTCTGCTTGGCTCTCGATGCCACGTGCCCGACTGATCTCTTTCTCAGAATCCTATCCTCATCGCCAGTGTTCAGTTCGCGGGAATGAGACTCAAAGATCAGCATAACTTCAGCTCTTTTATTTAGTTCTTAAAGACTGATTTAATCAGGAGCCGCGGCAGCTCTTTTTATAGAGAGCTGCTCGCGGCTAGTGTCCAATGACGGCTACTTGTTTTTCCCGCCGCTTGTATTGGCCAATCATAGCCCTGCTATTATTGGCCAATCAGCGTTGAGAAAAGTAGCCAATCAACTTCGGGTATTTATTGTCCAATAGGAATAGCCTATTTGAAGTATGTTAATATGGAACAATTCTCATGTTATTTTTCTGTTGTCTTTTAGGTAAAAAGCCAATCTGGTCAAGATGTATGAATTCATTTAAAAATCTTTTTAGTCTTTTTGAGATTACAGAGGCAAATATTTTACAATCTGCATTTAATAATGATATTGGTCTGTAGTTTTTTTTATCTGTTGAAGATCTGTGTCTTCCTTTGGGATTAGTGTAATGTATACTTCTGTATACATTATGTATATGTCCAAGTTTTAGGGAGTTTGACCTTTGATAATGCTCCATTGTCAACCTCCAACAGTACCGGTCCTAGTGTCTCTTGTAGGTTTTTGTAAAGTTCTGCAGGAAGTCTGTCTGTTCCAGGTGTTTTCCTGTTTTTTTTGTCTTTTAATTGCTTCCATTATTTCCATTGTCATTATTCTTTTGTTTAACATTGCTCTCACTGTATCTGGTATTTTGGGTAATTCAGCTTTTTCCAGATATTGTTAAGTTGTATCTTCTGGTGTTTTTTCTTGATTGTACAATTTCCTAAAGAATTTGTAAGTTATTTTCTTCCTTCTGATGGTGATCCATTCTGATGGATCCCCTTTTCATCTCGCAGTTGGTGTATCATTTTTTTCTCTTTTTCTTTTTTCAACTTGTACATTAACCATCACCTTGGCTTATTGCATATTTTAAAAAGTTTTGTTTCACCATTTTAATTTTTTGTACCATTTCATCTTGCACTATAAAGTTCAGTTTATGTTTTATTAAATCATTTTTGTCTTTTCTTTTCTTTTTTTGCAGGTACTTCTACAGTTCTCTCTCTGGTCTTTTAAACTCATCTTGTAATATATTTTGCTGTTATTTTTCTTGTTTCTTCTTGCTATGTATGTTACCACTAATCCTCACATGTATGCTTTTGCCATGTCCTAGATATTTTGTAGTGATGATTCCTTTTTTTTTTTCTTTGAAGAAAAAATCCATTTCTTTTTCCATAATTTGTGTGAACTCTTTTGTCTTTTAGGATGGTTTGATTCATTGTCCACCTCAGTTTCTTCTTATGTCCCTTCCATGCAACTTTTATGGGATTGTGGTCTGCCCATATGTTTGTTGCTATCTCTACTTCTTGGACCTCAGTTCTCATTCCTGGGGTCATCCCCACCATGTCTATTCTTGACCATGACTGATGTCTATTTGAATCTTTGTAGTTTTGTAAAGGTTTGTTTTCTTTTTGTGGGGGAGTTCAATTATGTTAACAGATAGCATCTTTACTTCCTCTATCATCTTTTCACTTATATTACCCTTCTAGTTGTTACTATCTCTCTGCATGTTTTTGTTCTTGCACTTTCTCGTTTGTCCCACTCTTTGCCACCCTCCTTCTTTCTTCTTGCTCTAAAGTTTTTTCTTCTACTTGCAATTCATCTTGGCTTTTACTTTCTATCTCTTCTCTACTTTCCTGTTCTTCATTTGATGTAAAGCGGTGTTCAAAAAATGCATGCACTTTCTACTCTGAACTTGTTATCTTGCCAAGAGATCAGAATTCCTTCTGGTATCAGCTGTCTAAACATCACATTATATTTAATCAGTTGTGCTGTTAAAAATTGATTCTATATCCTCTGTTCTTAGACTCTCCTAGGTATCTGTTTTAGGGTCAGGATTTCTCTTCCTTTATACTTCATAAGTTCATCTCTTGCTCTTTTGTATACTTCATCTCTTAGTGTCTTCCTGGTGAACCTCACGCGCACCTCTTTTGGTAATCTATGCCTTCTTGCATAATTCATATGAATTCTAAAAATTTCATCAATATCTCTTTGTATATCATTTATTTTTCTGTAGTACTCCAGCCAGCAGCTCTGTCATCACCTCAACCAAGTCTTCCTCTTCCTCTTTCACAATGTTCTAGAATCTCAGATAAAAAGCCATCTTTTCCATCTTGAGGATGATGATGGTCTCTTCTAATTTTCTATTAGCCTGGGATAGTTTGTGTCCATTTCTTCTATTTTTTTTCTGTTTGCTCAGTCCTTGTTTCTATTTTCTGTATTCTCTGCTCATTTTTCACTATCGTTTGTTGGATGCTTCCTATCTTTTCATCCTTCTTACATATTTCCCCCATCTCCCCCATTTTGTTTTTGATCTCCTCATGGTCTTTAAATATAACTTCCTGGCTTTTGGTTATAGCTTCTAGGATTGATAATAGGATCACTTACATATTCTGCATCAAGCTTGACTTCTCCAGGCCTAACATGCTTTCTATCAATTGTTGATTAAATGGTGATGATGTTGCAGATGAGGGTTTAGATTAGGCTTTCTTTCCTATCTTTGATATGATCAGTATACTTGTCATCTCTAATGATCTAAGGTGCTCCAAGAATCCTTCTTCTGATTGTCTTTCTGGCTGCCATAGAAACAGGGGAGGGAAGAATAATTGGGCTTTGTGGGGAGAAGGGTGCTGGAGGGTTAAGTTGGTAAAATATAAAAGTTGGTATGTTTTCTTGACTATGCTTACTTGCTTATTGCGCAGATGTAGCCTCTTATCTGTCTAAGCCAAGATCAACCGTCTTGGCATACCAGATGTCTGAAACACCACATAAAGATATCCCATATGACATTATACACATCTCAGATGGGATGGCCAATTTGAACTATTGAGGGTGGGAATGTGGGGTAACTTTCTATATGTGATTTTTGCACTTATTGTCTCAAATCTTGTATTCTTCTGATACTACCACTTCAATTTTCAGTAAAATTTCTTTTCACTATAACAATGGAATCTAAGGTTTTCTAAGGTGATTGTGTGTCCAATCACACTTGGCCAATAAAGAATTCTATTCTATTCTCTATTCTTTCTTGGATTTTGAATGGAGCCTCATTTGACATTATATAAGATCTAAGGCAATAGATACAAAATCTAACAGTACTTCTCCAAACTAGCAGACACAATAATTATTTTTACACTGCTAAAGATTGTTTTGCACCCCCCTTGGTGTACCACCTTCAACTTTCTAATATTATATTAATAAAGATATCAATAAAGATAAACCCACAATCTCAACAGAGTATATATCGATGTGATGACCCAGGGTGGGATACAAAATAAACAAAGTCACAAAAATAGGTAAAGCCCCTTTTTATTCCTTCAACTTGGCTTCAAAGCTCCAAATATCCTTGACTGGAGACAAAAATCTCCCTCACAAACAGTTACAAAAAGGAGGAAATGCCGTTTAAACTAAAAATGCCTATAAATTATAAATAGCAAAAACAACACAAACCACACTGAAGCAATTAAGGGAACCAGGCAAGATAAGGGCTTGGTCATCCATAGATATCAGAATACACACTGGGAAGGACGCCAAACTCAGATAGGAATGGACAGACTAGAGATATTTTCACACTTTGTTTCCAGTACTGGCCCATGCACATGTCTTCCTTTTAAACAGTCCTCAAAGCTGCAGCCCATGAAGAAGATCAAGGACCTTTCCTCCCCCCGTAGACCATTCCATTCACATTTCTCCCTTATCCTCTCCTCCCTACGCACCTTAGGATGGAGAGGGGATGGGCCTGGGTCTTCCTCTAACTGCCTAGCCGGCCTCTACCCTTCCCCAGCTTCCTCCAACCTCTGGAGCCACAACCTCCGGAGCCACACTTCCACTCCCTGTTGGCTGTTCCTCCTCTCCCTCAGAGTCAGACTCCAACAGGGTATGATAATAGATCTTATTGATTACAAAGTTAATAATACAATAATTAATAATTAGTAAGTATTGTGAAATAATAATTAACTAGTTATAAATCTTAAGGTAAGCGCTTCCTCCATTTCTTCTTCCTTCAACAGTCAAATTTGTAATCCTCTTGTGCCTCCTGCCTCACATGGGGTGGTGAGGCAAGAAAGTGTGTGTCCAGGAAGGCTGCCTGCAATTTTTGCAGCCAAAGCTGGGATATCTGTGAACCCGCAGGTATATATAAGGTCTTCTGCCTTGAGCAGAAAGTTGAACTGTAAGACCTCCAAGGTACCTGTTTCTAGCCTATGATTCTAAAGTTTCCAAGACAAGGGAATTTGCATAAATTGTGTGTGTGTGTGAGAGAGAGAGAGACGGGGAGGGGGTGGCTTCTTGGGGTGCATTCTGGAGAAATATCAAGAGAAATGCCAAAAGGGCAATCAGCTTGGGATTAAATTTCAAATGAAATTGGGTCTTCAGGGTAAGGAGACATGAAGAACTTTCAACTACAGAACTTTCAACTAAAAATCTTATTAAATGACTGTCTAGAGACAGCTCTTTAACTCATTAGTCCAGAGGGAGCAAAAGAGATAGGGTCCCAATGAGGGTCTTAGCAATTTAGCTCAGGAATAACAGGTAGAGGGCCTGGGA
This sequence comes from Laticauda colubrina, assembly GCA_015471245.1. Classification (NCBI taxonomy): domain Eukaryota; kingdom Metazoa; phylum Chordata; class Lepidosauria; order Squamata; family Elapidae; genus Laticauda; species Laticauda colubrina. The sequence goes on from BLBF01000052.1 coordinate 4,666,660, forward strand.
AAGGTATCAGAATAACAGAATAACACTAAGACAGGAGCTTGGGGTGAACCCTATTCCATTTCAGAAAAATGGTTGTCCAGTCTTTTCTTAAAAACTTCCAGTGATTGAGCACCCAGAACTTCTGGAGACAAGCAGTTCCACCGGTTAATTGTTCTCACTGTGGAAGTTTCTCCTTAGTCTTAGTTTGCTTCTCTCTTTATTCAGTTTCCATCCATTGCTTCTTGTTTTGCCTTCTGGTGCTTTGAAAAAACATTGCCCCCCTTCTTTGTGGCAGCCCCTTAAAAGTCTGTTGCCTATTACACTCTTGGGCAAAGCATGTGTGCCATTTCCTCTTTTCAGTGGTCCATGAAAATACATCTATAGTATGTAGATAATAAAGTCAAGAAAAGGTGAACCACATTTTTACAGAACTATAGATATATTGAGGCTGGGTGTGACAAGGAATGGCTGGGAGGGGAGAGGCCAGATGAGGCACCCCTTGATGTGAGTGACATTGGCCACACCACCCAGTCACATGCTCACCCAATGTCCACCCGGCCAGTCATTAGGACAGAGAACCAGTTGTTTAAAAATTTGAATCCTACCACTGGTTAAAACCTTCAGATAATACAGCATTGTTTTTCACATAGATATCTTATGTGCTTGGTTCTGAAAATAATGGGAATGAGAAATTGATTAATTTGTATTTCACATGTAGTGGCATATGAGAAAAACTTCATAAATTGCTGGGATGGATGGACAGACAGACAGACAGAATGCCAGCGGACAAATTATTTAGAAACTTATTCTCTACAGCAAAGTAAACAGAGGCTGTGAACGCTTTGGTTAATCATCTGTAACATGATTAATAAGATGATCATCTTACTAATGAACATAGTTTGTGATTAGCCATGGAGCGTGAGCCTAACAAGTCATTTCTCCTAAAGAAACTCAAAGCAACAGCTTTGTCATGGTCAAAACTTAACCGTATTATTTCTTTTTCCCTTACCAGGATCTAATGAGTTGCCTCCAGTGAACAGAATGATGAATGAAATTGCTAAGCAGAAGAAAAGACTCCTTAAAAAGTATGAAAAGTTATATATTATTTTAAAAGCTATGCTTAGTACTTTTTGCCTCTCACCTTCAGTGAATTAAGGAAAAAATATGAACCCAGAGACTCGAGAAACATTAATTCAAGGTGTCATTCTGGCAAAATACCCTGAAAGGTGTATGTAAAGTTCCTGGAAAAATGTCCTAAAATAAGATAAGGCAAAATATATCACAAAGAATTAAGTAAATTGGAAAGGGCATAATAAAGATTCACACTTTTTTTAAATGTCAAAAAATAATCTCTTTCTATTTAGCTCAACTCCTGGTAATTTCTTGGATACATTTATGTGCATTTTAGCAACTCTTCTCTAGTGACATTAAGTTGTCCTGGTTTAGAAAATAAAATTGAGCCTAAGGTCTTAAAATGTTCCAATTTTTAAATACCATGTCCTGATGACATTGCCTTCCTCTCATCATCAAAACCTAGCTGAATCAGTTTAACTCATCTTTATCAGTTCCAGTTTTAAAGTATTTTTTTCTTTTTTCTCCTGATACAATATAATTTAGCTCATTTCATCAATGGTGTGGTAACTCATGATTAGGATATGCCATTTGATCATAGTAAGATTAGACATTTACCCATATAATGCCTCACAAATGGTTTTCAAATTTCTTTTTTTTTCATGTTTTATTCTAAAAAAAAACATTTATTTGACATACATTTAAAACAGACAAATCAACACACACACACATATATTTGTTTTCTTAAGTTTTCGCAGGTACTTACATGTATGGTATTCAGTTTTTTGGGGTATTTTCCCACGTCATCATAGTTGTGCTTTTAAAGTTGTAGCAACGTTTCAGCAGAATCTCATCTTCCATCATCACGCTTCTGTATTGACTTCGTCTTTGAGTCAGACTTTTATACTTGTTTACAAGCAACTGTTGTAAACAACTATTTACAAACAACTGTAAAAGTCTGACTCACAGACGAACTCAATACAGAAGCCTGATGATGGCAGATGAGATTCTGCTGAAATATTGCTACAACTTGAAAAGCGCAACTATGATGATGTGGGAAAATACCCGAAGAAAGCTGAATACACCATATATATATATATATATATATTTTTTTAGGCTTTCGCGGGTACTTACATGTGTGCTGTTTAGCTTCCTTTGGGTATTATCCCATGTCATTGTAGTTCTGTTAAAGTTGTAGCAACGTTTCAGCAGAATCTCATCTGCCATCCTCAGGCTTCTGTATAGAGTTAGTTCCTGGTTTCAAATTTGAGGCTGGTCCATTCTGATTGGCTGGGAGCCTGGATCTGTGTTCATTGGACTTGGAGTTTGATTGATTGGTGTTTCTGGTTTCTTCTGTCTGTTTTGTGGCTTTGATTGGCTGGCAACACTCTGTTCTTGTGTTGGAGGCTTTCAGTACAGCTTGGCTCCGTGTGAAGGGAGGGCTGCCCTTCATTAGCAAGCTGCTATTCATTAGCAAGCTGGGTTTCACCTGGGTGCCTGGTGGGGGGGTGTTTGTGTTGGAGCTATCAGAGGGAGTCTGTTTTTGCCCAGGTGTTTGCCTGGCTTGTGGCATGGAGATCTTTCTATTTGAGAGTGCAGGCTTCCAAATGATTGACAGTCTGGTGGAATCATCTCTTCTATTCATGTTGTCAGGTCTTTTTTCAATCTCTATGGCTTCTCTGTGGTACCTCTTATCACCAACTTGATCCACAAAAACACACCAAGACATAACAGAGACCTAGAAGATCAACAGATCTATGGAACAGCTGTCCTGCCCTACATAAGAGGTACCACAGATAAAATCAGTAAGATACTACACAGGCATCACATCAAGACTGCCTTCAAAACAGACAAAAAAATAGCAGCCATCCTGAGGAACCCCAAAGACAAAATTGACCTGGAAAACCAAGGCATATACGAAATTCCCTGTACATCATGCCCGGCCACATACATTGGACAGACCAATAGAAGAATAAGTACCCGCCTAGAGGAACACAAAAATGCAGTAAAAAAGCTGGAACACACCTCCTCACTAGTCCAACACATGAAAACCACAGGTCACAACATCAACTTCAATGGCACTAAAACCCTGGCCACTATAGAAAACCCCAGCCACAGAATCATCAGAGAAGCCATAGAGATTGAAAAAAGACCTGACAGCATGAATAGAAGAGATGATTCCACCAGACTGTCAATCATTTGGAAGCCTGCACTCTCAAATAGAAAGATCTCCATGCCACAAGCCAGGCAAACACCTGGGCAAAAACAGACTCTCTCTGAAAGCTCCAACCTAACCCCCCCACCATGCACCCAGGTGAAACCCAGCTTGCTAATAAAGAGCAGCCGTCCCTTCACACGCAGCCAAGCTGCACTGAAAGCCTCCAACACAAGAACAGACTGTTGCCAGCCAATCAAAGCCACAAAACAGACAGAAGAAACCAGGAACACCAATCAATCAAACTCCAAGTCCAATGAAATAGGTCCAGGCTCCCAGCCAATCAGAATGAACCAGTCTCAAATTTAAAAACCAGGAGCTGTAAGACCCACATCCATACAGAAGCCTGATGATGGCAGATGAGATTCTGCTGAAACGTTGCTACAACTTTAACAGAACTACAATGACGTGGGATAATACCCGAAGGAAGCTGAACAGCACACATGTAAGTACCCGCGATAACTTAAAAAAACAAATATCTGACCTCTACGGGGAGGAAATAAACAGCCAGATCAGAAGCTATGAGAAGCTGGAAGTTAAAAGAGCAGGAATACTATGTGACCTAAAATTCCTATGCAGCTGCAGAGACAACAATGTAACACCAACCTGCTTCAAATTAACATTTCATAAAAACACAGCAGCTACCAAACGTATCCTGAAAAGGACAGAGATATCTCTACTCAGAAATGAAGTTCACAGTAAAAGATTCCAATTAGATCAGTTAAACAAAGATTTGCTAGCACTACACCTGGAATTGAGCAGCAAAATCCACCCTCTACTTTGGGATAAGATCAAACAACTTACAACTTGGAGAGCTGAAACTGAAAATACTTATAAAAATGATAAACTCTCAAAAAAACTGAAAAAATTAGAAAATGACAAGAAAATTCCCAATAACCCACAACAACACCTGAAACAACTAGTATACAACGTTTCCAACAGAGAACTCAACAAAACAGAAACAGATGTCCTATCCAAAGGATTCAATTATGCCATAGCACCCAAAAAAATCCCAACAGAATCCATCATATGTGCAGTAGAATCCAGCCTAACCAAATTAAATACAGATGAAGCTGACAGAATAAGACACCAGGTTACTCACATCTTATGCACAACGAAACCACCCAAAAATAATTTGCAAAAAGATGAATTCAGAGCGTTACAAACCCTGAAAAATGATAATAATATCATAATACTCCCAGCAGACAAAGGAAATGCCACAGTAGTAATGGACAGAAAAGACTATGAAACAAAATTGACAGACCTACTCCAAGACTCCACATACAAAGCTATAAACACAGACCCAACCACATATCTGGAAAAATTAACCAAGAAGAAAATTATAACCAGCCACATAAGCAAAGAAATCCAACAGACGATCATCCCAAGAGAAAAATCTTCTAGATGCCCCAAATTATACGGCCTCCCAAAAATACACAAAGAAGGCATACCTCTCAGACCCATAGTCAGCTCCATAGGAGCACCATTACAAAACCTAGCTAAATACTTAGCAAAACAACTACAGCCCCATGCTGAAACCGCAGCTTCATATGTACAAAACTCATACCACTTCTTAGAAATGATCAAAGATCTACACGTAGAACAAGAAGATCTGCTTGTAAGTTTCGACGTGGTTTCACTATTCACTCAAGTCCCAATAAAAGAAACTCTTGAAATCATCAAAAATAAATACCAACCAGCCAAAGACCTCATGGAACTAACAGAACACTGCCTAACCAACACATATTTCATATACAAAGGACAAAGATACAAGCAAATTGAAGGAGCCCCTATGGGATCACCACTGTCACCCGTCATTGCAAACCTGTTCATGGAAGAATTCGAATCCAGAGCCCTGGCTAATGCCACCCACAAACCCAAACTATGGCTAAGATACATCGATGACACATTTGTGATTTGGCCCCATGGAAAAGAAAACCTAAACAATTTCCTAACACACCTAAACAACACACACCCCAAAATCAAGTTCACCATGGAAACGGAAATAAACAAACAACTACCATTCCTAGATGTACTAATCTACAAAAGAACAGATGGCACACTGGGACACACCATATACCAAAAGAAAACACACACCAACCGCTACCTCAACGCCCAATCCCACCACCACCCAGCACAGATAAATTCCGTAGCGAAAACACTAATTACCAGAACCAAATGCCTGGCAGACAAGACACATATAAAGACTGAACTATGCACCCTGACTGAAGTATTGACAGCCAATGGCTTCCACAAAAACAAAATCACCAACTTGATCCACAAAAACACACCAAGACATAACAGAGACCTAGAAGACCAACAGATCTATGGAACAGCTGTCTTGCCCTACATAAGAGGTACCACAGATAAAATCAGTAAGATACTACAC